>CM072196.1:0-14938 GCA_036850965.1 Patella caerulea | reverse complement strand
AGGCCGAACTCCAATAGACACCGTTTCAACTAGAACTAAGAAAGGAGCTAACGCTGATGGAGATCCTGTAGGAAGTAGCCCTCTAGCACTAACTAAAAAATTATAACAATAACTTGAAATAATTAAACTTAACCATAACACTAAACCAAAACTAAAGCTTACCCTTAAATGAGCAGTTACCCTAAATACATAAGGAATTAACCCACTTATATTTATATTTACAAGACATAAAAAGAAAGAAATAATAAATAAATGAAATCCTCCCATACGAGATCCTCCTGACACCCCACCAGGAGCACACCGTAAAATATTAATAACTTCATCATAACTACTTGTTCTGACTCATTTTAAAGAAAAAATAACACACATTGAAGCTAATCTAAATAATCATATCATTAAATATGAGAAAAAAACAAAATTATGATCATCAAAAGTCGAAAAAATATCTACTATCATTTTCAAACATAATCCTTAATAGACTTCTTAGCCCCAGAAATTTTATATCCTTTGCGATTGTCTCATCAAACAATTACACAAATAACACTAACAACAACCCAAAAGAAAATATAAAGAAATAATCAATTAATAGGTCCTAATTGTGGAATAGAAAACGTCACTAAGAATTTTACCAGTGTAAATGGCACGTAATTATTTATACTACATTTTCAGTTTAATTTCAAGAACACAACGCTCCCCTTTTTTGAGACACTTTAACTACGGCTACCAAAGTAACAAATAATACAATCCCTAGTAAGGCAATGTGACCCGATCTATAAGTAATAACATACGGTATTTCTTCTAAAAACCAAGAATCCCTAACACATTTTCTTAAAACCATTTTTACCTCGTCTTTTATGAAGAAGGCTCTCAACACGATAATACCTACAATAGCCCATCTTCCACTAAACAACATATTAGGCCTTAACGCGGCTACGTATATAAACATTACTAAAACCCCTCCGACAAATACTAAAAATAAAGCATAACCATATCAAGAACTAATATTAAACCTAATTAAGATAGACCTTAAACTAACAAGCCCCATAATCATTACTCCTAATCTAATAGGGTTATATACTATTGGTAATCTTAACACTATAACAGCTAAAAGGAATTGTAAAATATCGGGGAATGGACCAACCAATCTCCGGCTTCCAATGCCGGTGTTTTATTAAACTATTCTCCGTTAGATAAGAAAACTAACTCCTTGAACAACACTAATTACTAATAATAATGCCAACCTAAAAGGTAGAAATCCTTTTCAAGTCAAACCTATTAAACGATCATAACGAAATCGAGGAAATGTAGCCCGCAACCAAATAAAGCAAAAACAGAAAAAAACAATTTTTGCCCTATAAACAATACTTCTACCTAAAATTAAGAAGAAAGGCCCACCAAAGAAAACAACAGAAGTTAATATGCTTATTAAAATAATATTTCCATACTCTGCCAGGAAAATTAACGCAAAACCTACACCTCTATACTCTACATTAAATCCAGAAACCAATTCCGACTCTCCCTCAGCAAAATCAAAAGGAGCCCGATTAGTTTCTGCAGCGCAAGAAGCAAACCAAACTAGCGACACAGGAAATATTAAAGAAAAAAATCAAAAAGAACTTAAAACAAATGAAAGCTTAAACAGTAAAAAAAATACAAATAATAAAACTAAAGCCAGTCTAACCTCATAAGAAATTGTTTGAGCTGCAGCACGAAGGGCCCCAAATAACGCATACTTAGAGTTGGAAGACCATCCAGCCATAAGAGTTCCATAAACATTTAAAGAAGAAAGGCATAAAAATAACATAACACCTCAAGATAATGAAAACCCAGAGCTATTCATTGGAAACGTTTGTCATAATAAAAGAGCAATAATTAATGATATCGCCGGAGCTACTAAATACGGAAAACGATTAGACACAAGAGGTCAAACCATTTCCTTAGTAAAAAGCTTAATTGCGTCTCCAATAGGCTGCCCAATAGCAATAAAAGAAACCTTATTAGGTCCTTTACGGCTCTGCATATAAGACAATACTTTCCGCTCAAAAAGTGTAAAAAAAGCAACAGAAATAAGAACTGATACTAAAACAACCGTATTAATTATTAATCCCAACATAGTTAGTTAAATGAACACTAAGTATTCTTATTCTGATCCTAAATCAAATGCACTATTCTGCCAATCTAACTAAAAATAAGGAAGATCCTTTCGTACTGTCCCTTAATATTTTATCTACAGATATAAACCAACCTGGCTCACGCCGGTCTGAACTCAGATCATGTAAGATTTTAATGGTTGAACAAACCAACCCTTGAAAGCTACTGCACCCTCAGGATATCTTAATCCAACATCGAGGTCGCAAACTCCTTTGTTAATAAGAACTCACAAAAGGAATTACGCTGTTATCCCTACGGTAACTATTCCCTTGATCAATATAACTGGATCTTTACTAGTAAGTAAATTAATAAAAGAGGGATTTCTTTTACCCCCTGGTTGCCCCAACCAAAAGCTAATCAAGTTATTCACATAACCAACTTAAAGCTCGATAGGGTCTTCTTGTCTTATAGATATATTTAGGCCTTTTCACCTAAAAGGTAATTTCAATAAAACATACTAGAGACAGCTCTATTTTCATCGTACCATTCATTCCAGCCACCAATTAAGAGGCAAATGATTATGCTACTTTCACACGGTTAGGATTCCGCAGCTATTTAATGATTAATCATCATTGAGCAGGCCGGACTCTTTATTTTATTTATCTACAAAGAGCCATGTTTTTGTTAAACAGGTGAAATAGATATTTGCCGAATTCCTTTTATATGTTTAATTTTATAATTACTTTAGTTATTATAATTTTTAAATGAACTAAAACAAAGTAAAAAACATTACTCATTTAAAAATCCGCAACATAAATATTTATTACTTATAATGACCAAATATTTTAAAAAGAAAAATTATTTATCTTAATTTTGACTGTACTATCCTATAACGGTCTTAAGGTGGCCGCTTCTAAGCCTACGACACACATTAAAATAAAAATTCTATTAATAAGAGTCAAGCTCAAACTTAACTCTGGGACTATTTTAACTCTTACCACTTAAACCTTAAAGAGTAAAAAAATTAAAATATCACACTATAATGTGTTTCTCTGGTAACCAGCTATCTTGGAGCGCGTGAAGCATATCACTACTATTTTTATTTTAAGAGATTATATTGCAACATAAACCTCTAACATTAAAATAGATCGCATCCATTTCGGGGAATAAAATATATTTATTCTCTTATTTAACCATGATGCAAAAGGTACAGGAATTTAATCTTACTTATTTACCCTTACTCTTCACTTTCGTTACTATTCTCCATTTAATTTCTACTATTTATTTCGTATCCCACTACTAAATAAATAAAATTTTAATAAAAAAAAATTACGGGGGCATTAACCCATCTTTAGAGCTTAAATCTAATGCATATTTCTGCCACCGCAATAAATTAGGAACAGCTTCCGCTACCCCTACTATGTTACGACTTATCTCATTTTTCAACGAGAGCGACGGGCGATTTGTACACGCTCTAGAGCCTATTTCACCTCTTAACCTTAATTAAGAAATTACTTCTAAGTCCTCTTTCTATCGACTAAATTTCATTAGGACTCCAATAGAATTTATTAATTGTAACCCATCTCCTCCCTACTTATAAGCTGTACCTTGATCTGACTTCTAAGAGAAAAATCTTTTTTGCTAGCTTCTGACCCCTTTTGGTGCTAGCTTTCGACGACGGTATACAAACTGATAACTAAAATAGGTAAGATTTTCGTGGACTATCGAATTAAAGGACAGGTTCCCCTAGCTGGCTAAAGCACCGCCAAGTTCTTTGAGTTCTAAACATGTGTTCGTAGTACCCTGGCAGACAATTAGCCTAAATTTTCATCTTCAAATAATAGGGTATCTAATCCTAGTCTCTACTGAAGATTTCATGGCCTCATCAAATAGAATATTTATGTATTAATTTTTCATTCCAGATATAACTCCTTATTAAAACTTTTTTATTCTACAGAACCGATTAACCATCTTTTATGCCGTAACCTATTAACTTGAGCCAATAGTTTGACCGCGAGTGCTGGCACTATAATTTCCCAGCTCTAACTCCCAATAATTAAGTCAAAGTTTCCTTTATTGCTTAAACTCCAGTACTGGTGGTAATGAAAATCTTCAGGCTTCATTTCGCTTTAATCATGCCTACATGAATAACTATATACGTATTAAACGTTCCATATAACACTCCTCATTAACCCCAAAAGTACCATGTATCTAACTAAGAGATAGTTAATATTAAGTCCAGAACCAAAACTTCTAAATAACCTTTATATCATCTATCTTATTTTATTTTTGCTTTTTTTTTTTTTTTTTATACACCCATTTATATCACTATGCATATACGTATATATATATATATATATATATATATATATATAAACATGTGTATGTAATATATATACATACGTAACAAACACGCGCGGACACACCCCCCCCCCCAAAAAGCAAATTTCTACTTTTTTTAAAAAAGTTTCTATTCTCTCGTCCTACTTTTTTTTATTTAAAAAACCTCTAAAATTTTTAATTAACTCCTTGATAGCCAACAAAAAAATTTTTTTTTTTCGTTTTTTTTCGTTTTTTTTCGTTTTTTTACCTTTTTTTTACCTTTTTTTTACCTTTTTTTTATGTTAGAGTTATTTATTACTTATTAATTTTTACTCCTACTATTTGAAATGAAATATCATCTACGGGTTCGGTCCGTATTTTGGTGGGAACTCCGCCCAAATAGGTTATAGTAGTGTAAAAGCATAATGGGTTTTCATTCCATTGGAACAAAAATTTTGTCTATAATCTTATCTTAAGTAATAGAAGCCAAAATAGAGGCACTTGTTTGTTAATCAAGTTAATGTACTTAATACCTGTTACTGCTAAGGTAAGTTAATAAAACTACCGGGTTCATGCCCCGTCCATACGTTTAAAGCGTCTTTAGCTTAAGAGATGGCTGAGTAGTAAGCACTGGAGTGAAGTCCCAGGCACGGTTTATACCTCTCTTTGGGGGATGGCTGAGTTAAGCATTAGATTGTAGCTCTAACTACGGGATATTTTCTCCCTCTTAGGCTCTCAATATCGGTTGCAACCCGAACATAGCGATATAAATGTCGCGTTAGTCTAGAATTTTAGGTTAATGAAAACCATAGGCCTTCAAAGCCCGCAATAAGTTTTAAACTTAAATTCTGATGAAACGGCACCCATTCCATTTAGTAGAAGTAAGCCCTTGACCATTAACCGGTTCAATAGGAGCATTATTTTTAACCATTGGCTTAGTCTCTTGATTTTCGGGTATACAACCTATTTGTTGTTACTTAGGTATTTTTCTTATTATTCTAACTATAGTTCAATGATGGCGAGACATTTGACGAGAAGGTACTTTCCAGGGTGCCCATACCCTTCGGGTATCTCGAGGCCTTCGTATAGGTATAATTTTATTTATTATCTCCGAGATTTGCTTTTTCTTTGCCTTTTTCTGAGCTTACTTTCATAGAAGACTTAGAGTAAGCATGGAATTAGGTCTATGTTGGCCACCAACAGGAATTCAAGCTTTAAATCCATTTTCTGTCCCTCTTTTAAATACAGTCGTCCTCTTAGCCTCTGGTGTTAGCGTAACCTGAGCTCATCATGCTATTATGGCTGCTGACCGATCTGGTGCTATACAAGGACTAATAGTAACAGTTCTTTTAGGTGCCTATTTCACTATACTCCAAGCAATAGAGTATATAGAGACTTCCTTTACAATTGCTGATAGGGTTTATGGTAGGGTTTTTTTTGTCGCTACCGGGTTCCACGGAGCCCATGTTTTAATTGGGTCTACTTTCTTGACAGTTTGCTTATGACGTGCTTATAAATATCATTTCTCCTCTTCTCATCACTTTGGATTTGAGGCAGCAGCCTGATACTGACATTTCGTAGATGTTGTTTGATTATTCCTATATATCTGTATTTACTGATGAGGGCATTAGTTTTAGGTGGCCGAGGCTAGGCTCTGGACTTTTAATCCAGCTACGGTTTTTTGACCCCTAACTTCCTAAGTATTAAGTATAACTGACTTCCAATCAGAAGGGCCAGGTTTCCTGGAGGAAGAAAAGAAAATTAGTTAAATAATAATATTAGATTGTCATTCTTAAGTTGCCTTTTATAGGGCATTTTCTGTTATCGTACTTTAATATAAAAGATCTGGTTTGCATTTAGAAAATGAATTTTTATTCCGATGACTTTTTACTGTGCCGGAAATAACGGATCACTTTGATGTAGTGAAATATGGGAGTATTCTCCAGTGTGCGTTGATTTTATTCCACTAATCATAAAGATATTGGGACACTATATATTATTCTAGGAATATGAGCAGGTTTAGTTGGAACCGGCCTTAGTATATTAATTCGAGCTGAACTTGGTCAACCAGGCGCTCTTTTAGGCGATGACCAACTTTATAATGTTATTGTTACTGCTCACGCTTTTGTTATAATTTTCTTTTTAGTAATGCCTATAATAATTGGGGGTTTTGGTAATTGATTAGTACCACTTATACTTGGGGCCCCTGATATAGCTTTTCCCCGACTTAACAACATAAGATTTTGACTTCTCCCTCCCTCTCTATTTCTTCTTTTAGCCAGAAGAGCTGTTGAAGGTGGGGTAGGTACAGGTTGAACAGTTTATCCTCCTTTATCTTCAAATATTGCCCACTCAGGCCCTTCGGTAGATTTAGCTATTTTTTCTCTCCACCTAGCTGGTGCCTCTTCAATTCTGGGAGCTGCTAATTTTATTAGAACGGCCGCAAACATTCGTTGAGAAGCTATGCAACTTGAACGAATGCCTTTGTTTGTCTGATCTGTAAAGGTAACCGCTATTTTATTACTTCTATCTTTACCTGTTTTAGCCGGGGCAATTACTATACTATTAACTGACCGTAACTTTAATACTTGTTTCTTTGACCCTAGGGGAGGAGGGGACCCCGTCCTATACCAACATCTTTTTTGATTTTTTGGTCATCCAGAAGTTTATATTTTAATTCTTCCTGGATTTGGGATAATTTCTCATGTAGTAACTTATCACTCTAGAAAGAAACGATCCTTTGGAGCTCTAGGAATAATTTACGCAATAATGGCTATTGGTATCTTAGGTTTTATTGTCTGAGCCCATCACATGTTTACGGTAGGTATAGATGTTGATACTCGTGCATATTTTACAGCCGCCACTATAGTTATTGCTGTTCCAACTGGAATTAAAGTTTTTAGTTGACTTAGGACAGTAGCCGGAAGAACAAAGAAATTAAAATTCGAGCCAGCTATGCTATGGGCATTTGGTTTTATTTTCCTATTTACCGTTGGTGGTCTTACGGGAATCGTTTTATCTAACTCATCTTTAGATATTGTTCTCCATGATACCTACTATGTAGTAGCTCATTTCCATTACGTTCTATCTATAGGTGCAATTTTTGCTTTATTTGCCGCTTTCAATTATTGATTTCCTCTCATAACCGGATTAACACTTCATGTTCGATGAGCAAAAATTCATTTTTTTGCAATATTTGTAGGAGTTAATTTGACTTTTTTTCCTCAACATTTTTTAGGACTAGCCGGTATACCTCGTCGATACTCAGACTATCCAGACTCATATATAGGATGAAATGTTTTAAGATCAATTGGTTCTGTAATTTCTTTTGTAAGAGTTTTATACTTCATAGTAGTAGTATGAGAAGCTTTTGCAGCTCAGCGAGGGTATATTACGTCTCTTAACTCAAATACTATACTTGAATGAAAATCTATAGGGCCTCCTCCTATACACGGTTTTAATGAAACAGGCTCTACCTGACAAAAAATCCATAATCAGCCTAATCTTAACATCCCTTCTAGTATTTAGCCTCTGTATTATTATAACACTTCTAGGTTGAGCTATTTCTGCGCGAACTATTCGAAGAGCAGAAAAAATAAGTCCTTTTGAATGTGGATTTGACCCTAAGGGCAGTGCTCGAGCTCCCTTTTCTATACGATACTTTTTACTAGCCATTATTTTTTTAATCTTTGATGTAGAAGTAGTTCTATTATTCCCTTTTTTAAGTCAAGGGTTAATCCCTCTTCACTTTCAAGGAACATTATCCCTTTTTATCTTTTTAATAATTCTCTTACTAGGTCTTGTCCACGAATGAAACCAAGGATCCCTAAACTGAGCGTTGAAGAGACCGGAATATTATTAAGCTGCTAACTTAATTATGGGGGTTCAATTCCTTCCTCTTCATATTGAACTTAAACCTAATATCTCTATTAAAGAATACACCCCTTTCAGAGCATTATTTCTTCTATTAGTTTTTAGGGGCACTGCTTTAACAATTAGATCAACTGAATGAATTTATGCGTGAGCAGGTCTAGAATTAAGTAGAATTGGAATAGTACCCCTTATATTAGCTTTCAAAAGACAAAGAAAGACAGTCTTATACTACTTTTTAATTCAAAGAATAGGCTCTGTATTTTTTATTGCAGGAAATCTTTTATCTGTTTCTAAAACTTCTTCATTACACTTTTCATTAAGATTTATCCAAGAACAAGAAAATTTTGGAGCATTACTGATAATAGTTGGCCTTTTAATTAAACTCGGAATATGACCTTTTTATCAATGACTTCCAAAAGTAACTGAAGGGGCTTCCTGATTTTCCATATTTATTTTATTAACATGACAAAAAATCGCCCCATTTACTGTTATTATTAACTTTATCTCCTCTTCTTCTAATTTACTTGGAACTATTACCCCATTACTTATTATTTCAGCAGCTTGCTCTGGTCTAGTTGGAGGCTACGGCGGTATAGGTGAAACTAATATACGATCTTTAATCGCATATTCTTCTATTACCCACTCCGGTTGAATACTCCTTGCTATTATTTTTTCACCTAAACTTTTTATTATTTATTTTCTAACTTATTCGTTAATTTCTATAGTATTAATTTACTGCTTAAAATACAATAACTTAAACACTATCCACTCTGTTCCTAACTCTTATACATTTAAATTTGTTTTAACCTCAGCTCTTCTAACTTTCAGGGGAATACCTCCAACAATTGGGTTTGTTATTAAATGGATAATCCTAAATAGCGCACTTAAAGCCCTTTACTTTACCCCTATTTGCTTTTTACTCTTAGGGACACTTATAGGTATTTTTTATTATTTAAAAATTCTTTCTAACACCATTCCTTCAGTCTACTGGTCACCTTCTAACGGAATTTTAAAATGAGCTCTATTAACTATCTTTACTTTCTTAACTGCTTGTTCTACTATCTTAATTGTCTTTATTATTTAATTTATTTATTAACTCAACAAAACCTAAAATTTTATGGCTCGTTACAGACAACTTGGATTCGTTGATGCTGCTTCTCCTTTGATGGAACAAATAATTTTCTTTCATGACCACGCAATAGTAGTTCTATTACTAATTATTAATTTTGTACTTTACATAATAATTTATTTTACTGTCCAGAAATTCATTTGCCGAACGATTTATGAGTCTCAATTTACTGAATTTCTTTGAACAGTGATTCCGGCTATTATTTTAGTATTTTTAGCTCTTCCTTCTCTACGTTTATTATATATGCTAGATGAGATCGGTGACTCCGCATTAACTTTAAAATGCATTGGGCACCAATGATATTGAAGTTATGAATACTCAGATTATAGTAATGAAGTAAGATTTGACTCCTACATAATCCCAACTGATGATCTTGAGCCAGGAGACTTCCGACTCCTGGAAGTTGATAATCGTGCAGTAGTCCCTTATGGTTGTAATATCCGAGTTCTTGTAACATCCGAAGATGTTATTCATTCTTGATCTGTCCCCTCTTTAGGAGTTAAAGTTGATGCAATTCCTGGACGATTAAATCAAATAGGATTTTATTTAAACTATCCAGGTGTCTTTTATGGGCAATGCTCTGAAATTTGTGGTGCAAACCATTCTTTTATACCTATCTGTTTAGAAGGAGTTGACGCAAAGAGATTTACAGCCTGATTAAATACTCTAGAAGCATACCAAAAATAATGTGCGACGAAAAACACACCCAATTTTAAAAGGAGTTAATTCCTCTTTATATGACCTTCCTGCTCCCAGTAACTTATCAGCATGGTGAAACTTCGGGTCTTTACTAGGTTTTTGCTTACTTATCCAAATTTCCACAGGCCTATTTTTATCAATACATTATATTGGGCATATCGAGATAGCCTTTGACTCTGTTGTGCATATTGTTCGAGATGTAAAATATGGATGACTTATTCGAGCCGTCCATGCAAATGGGGCTAGTTGATTTTTTATTTGCTTATATCTCCATATCGGCCGAGGTCTTTATTATGGTTCCTACCTTTACACAGCTACTTGAAATATTGGAGTTATTCTTTTACTTTTAACTATGGCCACAGCTTTCTTAGGTTACGTTCTACCTTGAGGCCAAATATCATTCTGAGGTGCAACTGTAATTACAAATCTCTTATCCGCTATTCCTTATATTGGCCATATATTAGTTAACTGGATCTGAGGTGGCTTTGCAGTAGACGCCCCAACTTTAACACGATTTTTTGCTCTTCACTTTCTTCTTCCCTTTATTATCTCAGCCTTGGCTATTATTCATCTTATTTTTCTACATGAAACAGGATCTAACAACCCACTAGGTGTCACATCAGATTGTGATAAAATTCCATTTCACCCTTACTACACTACAAAAGATTTATTTGGGGCTATAGTTTTCCTTTTTTTATTTAGAACTATTATACTTCTGACCCCTCAAATATTTACAGATCCCGAAAACTATATTCCCGCTAATCCCTTACTAACCCCTATTCATATTCAACCAGAATGGTATTTCCTGTTTGCTTATGCTATTTTACGGTCAATTCCTAATAAACTTGGGGGTGTAATAGCTCTTCTCTTCTCAATTTTAATCTTATTTATCTGCCCTTTAACTCACACTGGAGCCTTCCGATCTATAGCTTTTTACCCTATAAACCAATTCTTATTATGATGATTGATTATAATTGTCTTAGTCTTAACCTGAATTGGGGCTCGACCTGTCGAAAGACCATTTGAGGGTATTGGTCAAATTTTTACAGTTCTTTATTTTATATATTTTATTATTAGACCTCTTATTATAAAATCATGAGATAAGCTACTAAATATTTTGTTACTGCAAGGAGCCAACAGTGTTTTGAAAACACTGAAAAGGGGTTCGATTCCCCTATTAACAATAAGAGAATTTTCTCAATCTCCGGTTTACAAGACCGGCGCCGCTATTTTGGCTTTTATTGCATGCTGCAAGATAATAATATAATAATTACCGGATTCTTAATACTCTTAGTTACAATAATTTGCTTAGTTATTCAAAACTCTCGAGCTTTAATAGTACTATTTTTATTTGAAATCTTAACATTAAGAATTTATTTAATATTTAGAACAAAATTCATTATGCAAAGATCCCCTCTCCCAGCTATGATTTTTTTAGTTCTTTCAATTTGTGAGGCTAGAGTCGGATTAGCCTTACTAGTTTCAATTATTCGCAGCTATGGAAGAGACCAAGTTTTTAGAAAATAATCACTAGACTTATCCTTATTAATTTACTTATATTTACCTTTAACCGATATTTATCATGGTCACTGCGCACATGAACCTTCGGTATTGGGTCATTTGTGTCTTTATTTATTTTATTTTTCCATCTAAACTCTTTCTCAAGTACTAATTATATTTTCTCCCTAACAAGCTTAGGGACAGCATTAACGTCTTTAACCTGATGAGTATCTTTCCTTATAATAATTGCAAGAACATACTCAGTAAAATTAAGAAAAAATGAAGATTTTCAGTTTTCTACTATTATTAGGTCCCTAAACTTAATTTTAATATTAGCTTTCTCTGTAACAAGGATACTTCTATTTTATATTTTCTTTGAAGCATCACTAATTCCAACTTTACTTCTTATTTTAGGGTGAGGTTACCAACCAGAACGCCTACAAGCAGGTATATACATAATAATATACACTATTGCTGCTTCTCTTCCCTTCCTAGTTATCCTTCTTAGTTACAAACAATCTTTTAATAAACTGATTATTTTAAATAATCTTTGAACCGGAACAACTATAACAGTTTTTTTTGCTACTTTAGCTTTCATAGTTAAATTGCCAATCTACTCATTTCATTTATGACTTCCTAAAGCCCATGTAGAAGCCCCAATTGCAGGATCTATAGTCTTAGCAGCTATTCTTTTAAAACTAGGAGGATTTGGTCTTATTCAAACTATTTTATTTTTTAAATTTATAAATAACCCTTTTAATTGCTTTTTCATTAGTATAAGTATATGGGGAGGGATAATTACCAGCTTAATTTGTTTACGACAAACAGACCTTAAAGCCCTAATTGCATACTCTTCAGTTGGCCATATAAGCCTAGTATTTTCAGGTTTATTAACTTATTCTTCTTGAGGTTGAAACGCAGCCTTTATAATAATAATTAGTCATGGTTTGACCTCTTCCGGACTTTTTTGCCTAGCTAATATAGTTTATGAAACTGCTGGCTCTCGTAGTTTACTTATTCTACGGGGCCTTTCTCTTACACCATCATTAACTATATGATGGTTTATTTTCTCCATAACAAATATTCCAACCCCGCCAACTATTTCATTAATTGCAGAAATCCTTGTTTATCCAGCACTTTTGCAGTTTTCTTATTGGCTTTTTCCTGTACTTATAATAAGAGGTATATTTAGTGCTGCTTATAATTTACTTATGTACTCTTCAACTCAACACGGACCACTAAGACAAGGCACCCTTCCTTACAATAAAACTAAATCAAACCATTTCCTCCTTTTATTTCACTTTCTTCCTTTGTTACTTCTTACAGCTAGTATAAGAAAACTTATTTTTTATTAGATTAGTTTATTTAAAACATTAGGGTGTGGGCCTGAAAATAACTTTTGTTATCTAATTATTAGGCGGTGTTAGGGCACACGGGACTTTGAATCCTTAAGAAAGATTACTCTTCCTAGTATATCGTCCTTATTTTTTTAGGTTTTAGTACATCCCTTGTTTCTTTATTTTTTCTTCAAACTGGAAATGTTGTAGTTGTAGAATGAGAACTCCTTACAGTAAGCTCAGCTTCAATTTCATTACCTTTTATTTTAGACCCTATTGGAATTACTTTTAGAAGGGTAGTTTCTCTTATTTCTGGAAGAGTTTTATGGTTTTCTTCTTATTATATAGGAGCTGACCCTTTCAGTGAACGCTTTAAATTAATAGTTTTAATTTTCGTAGCTTCTATAAATCTTCTTATTTTTATTCCAAACCTAATCTGTTTATTACTAGGTTGGGACGGCTTAGGAGTCATTTCTTTTGCCTTAGTTATTTATTATCAAAATAGTAAATCATTAGGGGCTGGCATGATCACAGCACTGTCTAACCGTATTGGAGACTTAATAATTTTAGTAGCCATTGCTCTTACAATATCTCAAGGACATTGAAATATTCTAGCTATATGGGCAATCTCCCCTTGAATTTCTCTATGTATTATTATTGCCGCCATAACCAAGAGTGCTCAAATACCATTTTCAGCTTGATTACCGGCAGCTATAGCTGCCCCAACTCCCGTCTCAGCACTAGTTCATTCATCTACTTTAGTAACCGCTGGTGTTTTTTTACTTATTCGCTTTTTTTACTTTATTGCCCAGACACCTTATTTACTTAACTTTTTACTAATCATCTCAGTTATAACTTGCTTAATAGCTGGTCTCTCTGCTAATTTAGAAAATGACCTTAAAAAGATTATTGCTTTATCTACTTTAAGACAATTAGGGGTAATAATAAGAAGAATTGCTCTTCACTTACCAATGCTAGCTCTTTATCACCTTTTTACTCATGCAATATTTAAAGCATTATTATTCCTTTGTGCAGGAAGCATAATTTA
Organism: Patella caerulea; assembly: GCA_036850965.1. Classification (NCBI taxonomy): domain Eukaryota; kingdom Metazoa; phylum Mollusca; class Gastropoda; family Patellidae; genus Patella; species Patella caerulea. Next base: position 939 of record CM072196.1, on the reverse strand, counting down.
CTCAAAAGTGGACACTCAAGATATTCGAAGCTTAAGTGGTACTTGGTACACCCTTCCAGTTACCACAGCTCACTTAAATATCGCAAACCTTTCATTATGTGGAGCCCCATTTTTAAGAGGGTTTTACTCTAAAGACCTTATTCTTGAAGCTTTCCTGTCTTTCAACAACTTTTCCACACTTATTTTAATATCAATTGCAACTGGTTTGACAGCAGCTTATTCTTTACGACTCTCTCTTATTGCACTTTGAGGAAAAGTTAAAATACCACTTATAAATTTAGAAGAGAGAAAACTAACTAACCCTATAGCTTTATTATCATTCTTTGGAGTAGTTCAAGGATATTTACTACATAAATTATTTTTAGGATGTGACGCTTTTTTATTTGCAGAAAAAATAATAATTCCACTTATAATCTTAACCGGGGCTTATCTTGGAACTATTCTTTATAAATACCCTAAAAACAACTTATTCTTACGAACTATATGAAATATACCGGAAATCTCTTCTCAAAAATTTGCTGCTCCTTTAACTTCAACCGCTCCAAAAACTAAATCTTTAGATCAAGGTTGACTCGAAATCTCATCTTTTAGAAAAACTTTTAAAAAAGCCATAACTGTTCATTATGACTCTTGATCCCCACACCTAAGTACACAAACCTTAATTTCCATTATAGGATTAACAGTTTATTTACTATACATATTATCTGTATATATTTAAGCATGTTCATTTGAGTATAAACTAACCAAAAGACAAAAAATATACCCTTGAATAATAGCTACACCAAATTCAAATAAAAAGTAAAAAACTTCAACAGCTAGAACTAATATTAATATTACAATAGGAAAAGTAAAAATTCCATCACATAAAGAGTTACTAATTAAAGTCAAAATAATATGGCCAGCTCTAATGTTAGCTACTAGCCGAACCCTAATAGTAAT
>JAZGQO010000061.1:0-34340 GCA_036850965.1 Patella caerulea | reverse complement strand
GGGCTCGGTTAGGGATTAGGGGAGTGAATTAGAATAAACTAAAACAAAAATGCACTGGCCTAGGTTTCGATGCTGCTTAGGAAAAAAACACGCCTGTTAGAGGGTCTTCACAGGGTTATCTTCAGGTCAGGTATATCTTATTTCCTAAACTTAAAGATTGTTGAAGGGTTTAGTCTTTTGCTGATGCTCTTCTACTATTAGATGGTCTATTTATAGTGAATGGATCTGTATTTTTAGTTGAGAAACTGAAGCGGTTGGGAACTATGAAAGCGGGTTTGACTAACTTCGAGCGAGTGTCTGGTAATCGGGGTCTACTCGCGGGTGCGGTCTTTGGTTTCTGGATGATCTTATTTCTTTTTGAAGGGGAGGCAACTCTGGTAGGGGGCGCTTTGACTTTTTTGCTTGGTGTTCTAAGGGCCGTAACTCGGATAGGTTGTTTAGATTTTCCGGTAGGTGGCGCTGGAACAGGTTTAACAGAGAAGACAATGGGTGGCGACACAGATCTAACAGGCTTTGGGGATCTTACACGGGGCTTGCGCTGTGGCTTTGGTGATGGCGGCACTGGCGACAGTCTGATCGGACTCGTTGAGTTGAGTGATACCGGAGACTCGGGTGGGGTGGGAAGCGCACTGGGAAGATACGCCAGAAATGTATCAATTGTTTGTTGTCTCAGTCGCTTACCATAGTTTTTCTTTGCCCACGCAAGAGCCCGGTGACCCATATCCATAACTTGTTCTCCCGTGTGGTTGTAGTGGTGGTCTGCGACATTTTCTAACGACCAGTATAATTGTTCTTGGTAGTGTTGTCGTAGTTCGTACCTAATTTTAGCTGACCATTCTGCGTTTATTTCATGGATTTTATTCACTATTTCGGGATTTGAACGGGCTGGTCTAATAAATCTATTTAATTCGTTTTCTTTTTTCTTGAAGCAGGTGGACGGTTCTGCGAGATTAGCCAAATGATGGAGACACTGGATATATTGGTAGAAGGCCCTTGTGATAAGTCGTTGACTGTAGTCCGAGGACTGATCCCTTTGGCTTTCCATTTTAGCATAAAGATAAGAAATAAATCAGTTAGAATTGGACTTAAATGGATATATGCGGGATAAATGGGCGTATAATTTGTCTTAGATCTTAAGGCACAATAAAATTGATTTTAGGACAACACGTGCTAGTAGACTACGAAGCTAGATAGAAGACAGACAAAATATGACTTTAGTTACATGAAATTATCACGGATGATTTTATTTTAATGTGATAATATATTTAAATGAAGAGCATAAAGACAAATATAACAAAAAGTATAACAAAATGAACAAAACAAAGACTTACAAATTAATGGGCTCCTTAAATCCTCGACGCGTTTCGATACGATGATCTTTATCAAGAGGAAACAATGTCTGATTTGTGACTACTTAGTTGGGGTTTATATATGCTCGGAGAGGGGGTGACACGTTTAACTCAATGATCGTTTGATTGGGCGCTTGCTTGATGATTAATTTAAATCCAATGGGCTCGACACGAGGAGTAAAAAATGGCTTCCGTCACGTGCTTAATCGGTTAATTAGGGGAGAGTGGGATAACATGTGCTCACCTAATCGTGCCGAATTGGGGTTAAAGACAGTGGGTATAGGGGCTTAACGGACAAATCAATCAATCAACACATTACAATATTAAGTTAATGATGTACATAAAAAGTTACAATCAATTAATCAATAATCCTATCTAACAACATTTGGTTTAGTAGAGTACAAGTATCTATGAAATAATGAGCTTTAATCAAGTGGTTGGAAATCAGGACATTGTAAGGAGCCAAGGAGACAAATATTTATACGAGAGTGGTTACAATAAACATATACAACACTTTTCGGAGACTAATAATGGACAATAATATTGTTTTTAAATTAAAATTCTGACTAATAATGGACAATAATCTTGGTTTTTAAAGTATATTTTTATGACTTATAATGGTTTTAAGACAAAATCTGACCTAAAAATAACCCAAGGTTTTTACGTGAAAAATCCGGCAGATCTCTGCCTGGCACGGGCTCGGTTAGGGATTAGGGGAGTGAATTAGAATAAACTAAAACAAAAATGCACTGGCCTAGGTTTCGATGCTGCTTAGGAAAAAAACACGCCTGTTAGAGGGTCTTCACAGGGTTATCTTCAGGTCAGGTATATCTTATTTCCTAAACTTAAAGATTGTTGAAGGGTTTAGTCTTTTGCTGATGCTCTTCTACTATTAGATGGTCTATTTTATAGTGAATGGATCTGTATTTTTAGTTGAGAAACTGAAGCGGTGGGACTACTATGAAAGCGGGTTTGACTAACTTCGAGCTGAGTGTGTCTGGTATTCGGGGTAGTACTCGCGGGTGAGGTCTGTGGGGTTCGGGGGTTGATGATCTTATTTCTTTTTGGAGGACTGGTAGGGGGCGCTTTGGACTTGGTTGGCTTGGGGTGGGCGGATTGGCGAAGGTTAGTTCGGTGTTGTGGCGCTGGGAAGGTTGGGAGAGGAGTTATGGGGGTTATGTGTTGTATGGGGGATATATGGGGTGAGTTATACGGGGCTGCTGGGGATTAGGGAGGGAGAGGGTGGGGGGGGGGTTGGGGGATAGGGAGTATGGAGTGAGGTAGAGGGGTGGTGGGTGTAAGGTGGTAGAGGGGGGGGGGGTTGAGGATACGGCTGTGTAGAATTTGGGTGATTGGGGGGAGGCGGGGAGATGAGAGGTAATGTGGGGGGGAGGGGGAAATAGATTGTCGAAGAGCGGTAACCATGTGAACTTTAGGAAACGGGGGGTGGGTCGGAGACGGTTAATGGCGGACAGGTTAGTAATTGTCTTGGGGGAGTGGTGGGTCGGTGGTGGGTGCGACTAATTTAGCGACCTTGAGGTTAATGGAGGTGGTTGGATTGGGTGGGCTTCACTATTTCGGGATTGTACGGCTGGTCTATTAAGGGTTGCTTATTTAATTCGTTTTCTTTTTTCTTGAAGCAGGTGGACGGTTCTGCGAGATTAGCCAAATGATGGAGACACTGGATATATTGGTAGAAGGCCCTTGTGATAAGTCGTTGACTGTAGTCCGAGGACTGATCCCTTTGGCTTTCCATTTTAGCATAAAGATAAGAAATAAATCAGTTAGAATTGGACTTAAATGGATATATGCGGGATAAATGGGCGTATAATTTGTCTTAGATCTTAAGGCACAATAAAATTGATTTTAGGACAACACGTGCTAGTAGACTACGAAGCTAGATAGAAGACAGACAAAATATGACTTTAGTTACATGAAATTATCACGGATGATTTTATTTTAATGTGATAATATATTTAAATGAAGAGCATAAAGACAAATATAACAAAAAGTATAACAAAATGAACAAAACAAAGACTTACAAATTAATGGGCTCCTTAAATCCTCGACGCGTTTCGATACGATGATCTTTATCAAGAGGAAACAATGTCTGATTTGTGACTACTTAGTTGGGGTTTATATATGCTCGGAGAGGGGGTGACACGTTTAACTCAATGATCGTTTGATTGGGCGCTTGCTTGATGATTAATTTAAATCCAATGGGCTCGACACGAGGAGTAAAAAATGGCTTCCGTCACGTGCTTAATCGGTTAATTAGGGGAGAGTGGGATAACATGTGCTCACCTAATCGTGCCGAATTGGGGTTAAAGACAGTGGGTATAGGGGCTTAACGGACAAATCAATCAATCAACACATTACAATATTAAGTTAATGATGTACATAAAAAGTTACAATCAATTAATCAATAATCCTATCTAACAACATTTGGTTTAGTAGAGTACAAGTATCTATGAAATAATGAGCTTTAATCAAGTGGTTGGAAATCAGGACATTGTAAGGAGCCAAGGAGACAAATATTTATACGAGAGTGGTTACAATAAACATATACAACACTTTTCGGAGACTAATAATGGACAATAATATTGTTTTTAAATTAAAATTCTGACTAATAATGGACAATAATCTTGGTTTTTAAAGTATATTTTTATGACTTATAATGGTTTTAAGACAAAATCTGACCTAAAAATAACCCAAGGTTTTTACGTGAAAAATCCGGCAGATCTCTGCCTGGCACGGGCTCGGTTAGGGATTAGGGGAGTGAATTAGAATAAACTAAAACAAAAATGCACTGGCCTAGGTTTCGATGCTGCTTAGGAAAAAAACACGCCTGTTAGAGGGTCTTCACAGGGTTATCTTCAGGTCAGGTATATCTTATTTCCTAAACTTAAAGATTGTTGAAGGGTTTAGTCTTTTGCTGATGCTCTTCTACTATTAGATGGTCTATTTATAGTGAATGGATCTGTATTTTTAGTTGAGAAACTGAAGCGGTTGGGAACTATGAAAGCGGGTTTGACTAACTTCGAGCGAGTGTCTGGTAATCGGGGTCTACTCGCGGGTGCGGTCTTTGGTTTCTGGATGATCTTATTTCTTTTTGAAGGGGAGGCAACTCTGGTAGGGGGCGCTTTGACTTTTTTGCTTGGTGTTCTAAGGGCCGTAACTCGGATAGGTTGTTTAGATTTTCCGGTAGGTGGCGCTGGAACAGGTTTAACAGAGAAGACAATGGGTGGCGACACAGATCTAACAGGCTTTGGGGATCTTACACGGGGCTTGCGCTGTGGCTTTGGTGATGGCGGCACTGGCGACAGTCTGATCGGACTCGTTGAGTTGAGTGATACCGGAGACTCGGGTGGGGTGGGAAGCGCACTGGGAAGATACGCCAGAAATGTATCAATTGTTTGTTGTCTCAGTCGCTTACCATAGTTTTTCTTTGCCCACGCAAGAGCCCGGTGACCCATATCCATAACTTGTTCTCCCGTGTGGTTGTAGTGGTGGTCTGCGACATTTTCTAACGACCAGTATAATTGTTCTTGGTAGTGTTGTCGTAGTTCGTACCTAATTTTAGCTGACCATTCTGCGTTTATTTCATGGATTTTATTCACTATTTCGGGATTTGAACGGGCTGGTCTAATAAATCTATTTAATTCGTTTTCTTTTTTCTTGAAGCAGGTGGACGGTTCTGCGAGATTAGCCAAATGATGGAGACACTGGATATATTGGTAGAAGGCCCTTGTGATAAGTCGTTGACTGTAGTCCGAGGACTGATCCCTTTGGCTTTCCATTTTAGCATAAAGATAAGAAATAAATCAGTTAGAATTGGACTTAAATGGATATATGCGGGATAAATGGGCGTATAATTTGTCTTAGATCTTAAGGCACAATAAAATTGATTTTAGGACAACACGTGCTAGTAGACTACGAAGCTAGATAGAAGACAGACAAAATATGACTTTAGTTACATGAAATTATCACGGATGATTTTATTTTAATGTGATAATATATTTAAATGAAGAGCATAAAGACAAATATAACAAAAAGTATAACAAAATGAACAAAACAAAGACTTACAAATTAATGGGCTCCTTAAATCCTCGACGCGTTTCGATACGATGATCTTTATCAAGAGGAAACAATGTCTGATTTGTGACTACTTAGTTGGGGTTTATATATGCTCGGAGAGGGGGTGACACGTTTAACTCAATGATCGTTTGATTGGGCGCTTGCTTGATGATTAATTTAAATCCAATGGGCTCGACACGAGGAGTAAAAAATGGCTTCCGTCACGTGCTTAATCGGTTAATTAGGGGAGAGTGGGATAACATGTGCTCACCTAATCGTGCCGAATTGGGGTTAAAGACAGTGGGTATAGGGGCTTAACGGACAAATCAATCAATCAACACATTACAATATTAAGTTAATGATGTACATAAAAAGTTACAATCAATTAATCAATAATCCTATCTAACAACATTTGGTTTAGTAGAGTACAAGTATCTATGAAATAATGAGCTTTAATCAAGTGGTTGGAAATCAGGACATTGTAAGGAGCCAAGGAGACAAATATTTATACGAGAGTGGTTACAATAAACATATACAACACTTTTCGGAGACTAATAATGGACAATAATATTGTTTTTAAATTAAAATTCTGACTAATAATGGACAATAATCTTGGTTTTTAAAGTATATTTTTATGACTTATAATGGTTTTAAGACAAAATCTGACCTAAAAATAACCCAAGGTTTTTACGTGAAAAATCCGGCAGATCTCTGCCTGGCACGGGCTCGGTTAGGGATTAGGGGAGTGAATTAGAATAAACTAAAACAAAAATGCACTGGCCTAGGTTTCGATGCTGCTTAGGAAAAAAACACGCCTGTTAGAGGGTCTTCACAGGGTTATCTTCAGGTCAGGTATATCTTATTTCCTAAACTTAAAGATTGTTGAAGGGTTTAGTCTTTTGCTGATGCTCTTCTACTATTAGATGGTCTATTTATAGTGAATGGATCTGTATTTTTAGTTGAGAAACTGAAGCGGTTGGGAACTATGAAAGCGGGTTTGACTAACTTCGAGCGAGTGTCTGGTAATCGGGGTCTACTCGCGGGTGCGGTCTTTGGTTTCTGGATGATCTTATTTCTTTTTGAAGGGGAGGCAACTCTGGTAGGGGGCGCTTTGACTTTTTTGCTTGGTGTTCTAAGGGCCGTAACTCGGATAGGTTGTTTAGATTTTCCGGTAGGTGGCGCTGGAACAGGTTTAACAGAGAAGACAATGGGTGGCGACACAGATCTAACAGGCTTTGGGGATCTTACACGGGGCTTGCGCTGTGGCTTTGGTGATGGCGGCACTGGCGACAGTCTGATCGGACTCGTTGAGTTGAGTGATACCGGAGACTCGGGTGGGGTGGGAAGCGCACTGGGAAGATACGCCAGAAATGTATCAATTGTTTGTTGTCTCAGTCGCTTACCATAGTTTTTCTTTGCCCACGCAAGAGCCCGGTGACCCATATCCATAACTTGTTCTCCCGTGTGGTTGTAGTGGTGGTCTGCGACATTTTCTAACGACCAGTATAATTGTTCTTGGTAGTGTTGTCGTAGTTCGTACCTAATTTTAGCTGACCATTCTGCGTTTATTTCATGGATTTTATTCACTATTTCGGGATTTGAACGGGCTGGTCTAATAAATCTATTTAATTCGTTTTCTTTTTTCTTGAAGCAGGTGGACGGTTCTGCGAGATTAGCCAAATGATGGAGACACTGGATATATTGGTAGAAGGCCCTTGTGATAAGTCGTTGACTGTAGTCCGAGGACTGATCCCTTTGGCTTTCCATTTTAGCATAAAGATAAGAAATAAATCAGTTAGAATTGGACTTAAATGGATATATGCGGGATAAATGGGCGTATAATTTGTCTTAGATCTTAAGGCACAATAAAATTGATTTTAGGACAACACGTGCTAGTAGACTACGAAGCTAGATAGAAGACAGACAAAATATGACTTTAGTTACATGAAATTATCACGGATGATTTTATTTTAATGTGATAATATATTTAAATGAAGAGCATAAAGACAAATATAACAAAAAGTATAACAAAATGAACAAAACAAAGACTTACAAATTAATGGGCTCCTTAAATCCTCGACGCGTTTCGATACGATGATCTTTATCAAGAGGAAACAATGTCTGATTTGTGACTACTTAGTTGGGGTTTATATATGCTCGGAGAGGGGGTGACACGTTTAACTCAATGATCGTTTGATTGGGCGCTTGCTTGATGATTAATTTAAATCCAATGGGCTCGACACGAGGAGTAAAAAATGGCTTCCGTCACGTGCTTAATCGGTTAATTAGGGGAGAGTGGGATAACATGTGCTCACCTAATCGTGCCGAATTGGGGTTAAAGACAGTGGGTATAGGGGCTTAACGGACAAATCAATCAATCAACACATTACAATATTAAGTTAATGATGTACATAAAAAGTTACAATCAATTAATCAATAATCCTATCTAACAACATTTGGTTTAGTAGAGTACAAGTATCTATGAAATAATGAGCTTTAATCAAGTGGTTGGAAATCAGGACATTGTAAGGAGCCAAGGAGACAAATATTTATACGAGAGTGGTTACAATAAACATATACAACACTTTTCGGAGACTAATAATGGACAATAATATTGTTTTTAAATTAAAATTCTGACTAATAATGGACAATAATCTTGGTTTTTAAAGTATATTTTTATGACTTATAATGGTTTTAAGACAAAATCTGACCTAAAAATAACCCAAGGTTTTTACGTGAAAAATCCGGCAGATCTCTGCCTGGCACGGGCTCGGTTAGGGATTAGGGGAGTGAATTAGAATAAACTAAAACAAAAATGCACTGGCCTAGGTTTCGATGCTGCTTAGGAAAAAAACACGCCTGTTAGAGGGTCTTCACAGGGTTATCTTCAGGTCAGGTATATCTTATTTCCTAAACTTAAAGATTGTTGAAGGGTTTAGTCTTTTGCTGATGCTCTTCTACTATTAGATGGTCTATTTATAGTGAATGGATCTGTATTTTTAGTTGAGAAACTGAAGCGGTTGGGAACTATGAAAGCGGGTTTGACTAACTTCGAGCGAGTGTCTGGTAATCGGGGTCTACTCGCGGGTGCGGTCTTTGGTTTCTGGATGATCTTATTTCTTTTTGAAGGGGAGGCAACTCTGGTAGGGGGCGCTTTGACTTTTTTGCTTGGTGTTCTAAGGGCCGTAACTCGGATAGGTTGTTTAGATTTTCCGGTAGGTGGCGCTGGAACAGGTTTAACAGAGAAGACAATGGGTGGCGACACAGATCTAACAGGCTTTGGGGATCTTACACGGGGCTTGCGCTGTGGCTTTGGTGATGGCGGCACTGGCGACAGTCTGATCGGACTCGTTGAGTTGAGTGATACCGGAGACTCGGGTGGGGTGGGAAGCGCACTGGGAAGATACGCCAGAAATGTATCAATTGTTTGTTGTCTCAGTCGCTTACCATAGTTTTTCTTTGCCCACGCAAGAGCCCGGTGACCCATATCCATAACTTGTTCTCCCGTGTGGTTGTAGTGGTGGTCTGCGACATTTTCTAACGACCAGTATAATTGTTCTTGGTAGTGTTGTCGTAGTTCGTACCTAATTTTAGCTGACCATTCTGCGTTTATTTCATGGATTTTATTCACTATTTCGGGATTTGAACGGGCTGGTCTAATAAATCTATTTAATTCGTTTTCTTTTTTCTTGAAGCAGGTGGACGGTTCTGCGAGATTAGCCAAATGATGGAGACACTGGATATATTGGTAGAAGGCCCTTGTGATAAGTCGTTGACTGTAGTCCGAGGACTGATCCCTTTGGCTTTCCATTTTAGCATAAAGATAAGAAATAAATCAGTTAGAATTGGACTTAAATGGATATATGCGGGATAAATGGGCGTATAATTTGTCTTAGATCTTAAGGCACAATAAAATTGATTTTAGGACAACACGTGCTAGTAGACTACGAAGCTAGATAGAAGACAGACAAAATATGACTTTAGTTACATGAAATTATCACGGATGATTTTATTTTAATGTGATAATATATTTAAATGAAGAGCATAAAGACAAATATAACAAAAAGTATAACAAAATGAACAAAACAAAGACTTACAAATTAATGGGCTCCTTAAATCCTCGACGCGTTTCGATACGATGATCTTTATCAAGAGGAAACAATGTCTGATTTGTGACTACTTAGTTGGGGTTTATATATGCTCGGAGAGGGGGTGACACGTTTAACTCAATGATCGTTTGATTGGGCGCTTGCTTGATGATTAATTTAAATCCAATGGGCTCGACACGAGGAGTAAAAAATGGCTTCCGTCACGTGCTTAATCGGTTAATTAGGGGAGAGTGGGATAACATGTGCTCACCTAATCGTGCCGAATTGGGGTTAAAGACAGTGGGTATAGGGGCTTAACGGACAAATCAATCAATCAACACATTACAATATTAAGTTAATGATGTACATAAAAAGTTACAATCAATTAATCAATAATCCTATCTAACAACATTTGGTTTAGTAGAGTACAAGTATCTATGAAATAATGAGCTTTAATCAAGTGGTTGGAAATCAGGACATTGTAAGGAGCCAAGGAGACAAATATTTATACGAGAGTGGTTACAATAAACATATACAACACTTTTCGGAGACTAATAATGGACAATAATATTGTTTTTAAATTAAAATTCTGACTAATAATGGACAATAATCTTGGTTTTTAAAGTATATTTTTATGACTTATAATGGTTTTAAGACAAAATCTGACCTAAAAATAACCCAAGGTTTTTACGTGAAAAATCCGGCAGATCTCTGCCTGGCACGGGCTCGGTTAGGGATTAGGGGAGTGAATTAGAATAAACTAAAACAAAAATGCACTGGCCTAGGTTTCGATGCTGCTTAGGAAAAAAACACGCCTGTTAGAGGGTCTTCACAGGGTTATCTTCAGGTCAGGTATATCTTATTTCCTAAACTTAAAGATTGTTGAAGGGTTTAGTCTTTTGCTGATGCTCTTCTACTATTAGATGGTCTATTTATAGTGAATGGATCTGTATTTTTAGTTGAGAAACTGAAGCGGTTGGGAACTATGAAAGCGGGTTTGACTAACTTCGAGCGAGTGTCTGGTAATCGGGGTCTACTCGCGGGTGCGGTCTTTGGTTTCTGGATGATCTTATTTCTTTTTGAAGGGGAGGCAACTCTGGTAGGGGGCGCTTTGACTTTTTTGCTTGGTGTTCTAAGGGCCGTAACTCGGATAGGTTGTTTAGATTTTCCGGTAGGTGGCGCTGGAACAGGTTTAACAGAGAAGACAATGGGTGGCGACACAGATCTAACAGGCTTTGGGGATCTTACACGGGGCTTGCGCTGTGGCTTTGGTGATGGCGGCACTGGCGACAGTCTGATCGGACTCGTTGAGTTGAGTGATACCGGAGACTCGGGTGGGGTGGGAAGCGCACTGGGAAGATACGCCAGAAATGTATCAATTGTTTGTTGTCTCAGTCGCTTACCATAGTTTTTCTTTGCCCACGCAAGAGCCCGGTGACCCATATCCATAACTTGTTCTCCCGTGTGGTTGTAGTGGTGGTCTGCGACATTTTCTAACGACCAGTATAATTGTTCTTGGTAGTGTTGTCGTAGTTCGTACCTAATTTTAGCTGACCATTCTGCGTTTATTTCATGGATTTTATTCACTATTTCGGGATTTGAACGGGCTGGTCTAATAAATCTATTTAATTCGTTTTCTTTTTTCTTGAAGCAGGTGGACGGTTCTGCGAGATTAGCCAAATGATGGAGACACTGGATATATTGGTAGAAGGCCCTTGTGATAAGTCGTTGACTGTAGTCCGAGGACTGATCCCTTTGGCTTTCCATTTTAGCATAAAGATAAGAAATAAATCAGTTAGAATTGGACTTAAATGGATATATGCGGGATAAATGGGCGTATAATTTGTCTTAGATCTTAAGGCACAATAAAATTGATTTTAGGACAACACGTGCTAGTAGACTACGAAGCTAGATAGAAGACAGACAAAATATGACTTTAGTTACATGAAATTATCACGGATGATTTTATTTTAATGTGATAATATATTTAAATGAAGAGCATAAAGACAAATATAACAAAAAGTATAACAAAATGAACAAAACAAAGACTTACAAATTAATGGGCTCCTTAAATCCTCGACGCGTTTCGATACGATGATCTTTATCAAGAGGAAACAATGTCTGATTTGTGACTACTTAGTTGGGGTTTATATATGCTCGGAGAGGGGGTGACACGTTTAACTCAATGATCGTTTGATTGGGCGCTTGCTTGATGATTAATTTAAATCCAATGGGCTCGACACGAGGAGTAAAAAATGGCTTCCGTCACGTGCTTAATCGGTTAATTAGGGGAGAGTGGGATAACATGTGCTCACCTAATCGTGCCGAATTGGGGTTAAAGACAGTGGGTATAGGGGCTTAACGGACAAATCAATCAATCAACACATTACAATATTAAGTTAATGATGTACATAAAAAGTTACAATCAATTAATCAATAATCCTATCTAACAACATTTGGTTTAGTAGAGTACAAGTATCTATGAAATAATGAGCTTTAATCAAGTGGTTGGAAATCAGGACATTGTAAGGAGCCAAGGAGACAAATATTTATACGAGAGTGGTTACAATAAACATATACAACACTTTTCGGAGACTAATAATGGACAATAATATTGTTTTTAAATTAAAATTCTGACTAATAATGGACAATAATCTTGGTTTTTAAAGTATATTTTTATGACTTATAATGGTTTTAAGACAAAATCTGACCTAAAAATAACCCAAGGTTTTTACGTGAAAAATCCGGCAGATCTCTGCCTGGCACGGGCTCGGTTAGGGATTAGGGGAGTGAATTAGAATAAACTAAAACAAAAATGCACTGGCCTAGGTTTCGATGCTGCTTAGGAAAAAAACACGCCTGTTAGAGGGTCTTCACAGGGTTATCTTCAGGTCAGGTATATCTTATTTCCTAAACTTAAAGATTGTTGAAGGGTTTAGTCTTTTGCTGATGCTCTTCTACTATTAGATGGTCTATTTATAGTGAATGGATCTGTATTTTTAGTTGAGAAACTGAAGCGGTTGGGAACTATGAAAGCGGGTTTGACTAACTTCGAGCGAGTGTCTGGTAATCGGGGTCTACTCGCGGGTGCGGTCTTTGGTTTCTGGATGATCTTATTTCTTTTTGAAGGGGAGGCAACTCTGGTAGGGGGCGCTTTGACTTTTTTGCTTGGTGTTCTAAGGGCCGTAACTCGGATAGGTTGTTTAGATTTTCCGGTAGGTGGCGCTGGAACAGGTTTAACAGAGAAGACAATGGGTGGCGACACAGATCTAACAGGCTTTGGGGATCTTACACGGGGCTTGCGCTGTGGCTTTGGTGATGGCGGCACTGGCGACAGTCTGATCGGACTCGTTGAGTTGAGTGATACCGGAGACTCGGGTGGGGTGGGAAGCGCACTGGGAAGATACGCCAGAAATGTATCAATTGTTTGTTGTCTCAGTCGCTTACCATAGTTTTTCTTTGCCCACGCAAGAGCCCGGTGACCCATATCCATAACTTGTTCTCCCGTGTGGTTGTAGTGGTGGTCTGCGACATTTTCTAACGACCAGTATAATTGTTCTTGGTAGTGTTGTCGTAGTTCGTACCTAATTTTAGCTGACCATTCTGCGTTTATTTCATGGATTTTATTCACTATTTCGGGATTTGAACGGGCTGGTCTAATAAATCTATTTAATTCGTTTTCTTTTTTCTTGAAGCAGGTGGACGGTTCTGCGAGATTAGCCAAATGATGGAGACACTGGATATATTGGTAGAAGGCCCTTGTGATAAGTCGTTGACTGTAGTCCGAGGACTGATCCCTTTGGCTTTCCATTTTAGCATAAAGATAAGAAATAAATCAGTTAGAATTGGACTTAAATGGATATATGCGGGATAAATGGGCGTATAATTTGTCTTAGATCTTAAGGCACAATAAAATTGATTTTAGGACAACACGTGCTAGTAGACTACGAAGCTAGATAGAAGACAGACAAAATATGACTTTAGTTACATGAAATTATCACGGATGATTTTATTTTAATGTGATAATATATTTAAATGAAGAGCATAAAGACAAATATAACAAAAAGTATAACAAAATGAACAAAACAAAGACTTACAAATTAATGGGCTCCTTAAATCCTCGACGCGTTTCGATACGATGATCTTTATCAAGAGGAAACAATGTCTGATTTGTGACTACTTAGTTGGGGTTTATATATGCTCGGAGAGGGGGTGACACGTTTAACTCAATGATCGTTTGATTGGGCGCTTGCTTGATGATTAATTTAAATCCAATGGGCTCGACACGAGGAGTAAAAAATGGCTTCCGTCACGTGCTTAATCGGTTAATTAGGGGAGAGTGGGATAACATGTGCTCACCTAATCGTGCCGAATTGGGGTTAAAGACAGTGGGTATAGGGGCTTAACGGACAAATCAATCAATCAACACATTACAATATTAAGTTAATGATGTACATAAAAAGTTACAATCAATTAATCAATAATCCTATCTAACAACATTTGGTTTAGTAGAGTACAAGTATCTATGAAATAATGAGCTTTAATCAAGTGGTTGGAAATCAGGACATTGTAAGGAGCCAAGGAGACAAATATTTATACGAGAGTGGTTACAATAAACATATACAACACTTTTCGGAGACTAATAATGGACAATAATATTGTTTTTAAATTAAAATTCTGACTAATAATGGACAATAATCTTGGTTTTTAAAGTATATTTTTATGACTTATAATGGTTTTAAGACAAAATCTGACCTAAAAATAACCCAAGGTTTTTACGTGAAAAATCCGGCAGATCTCTGCCTGGCACGGGCTCGGTTAGGGATTAGGGGAGTGAATTAGAATAAACTAAAACAAAAATGCACTGGCCTAGGTTTCGATGCTGCTTAGGAAAAAAACACGCCTGTTAGAGGGTCTTCACAGGGTTATCTTCAGGTCAGGTATATCTTATTTCCTAAACTTAAAGATTGTTGAAGGGTTTAGTCTTTTGCTGATGCTCTTCTACTATTAGATGGTCTATTTATAGTGAATGGATCTGTATTTTTAGTTGAGAAACTGAAGCGGTTGGGAACTATGAAAGCGGGTTTGACTAACTTCGAGCGAGTGTCTGGTAATCGGGGTCTACTCGCGGGTGCGGTCTTTGGTTTCTGGATGATCTTATTTCTTTTTGAAGGGGAGGCAACTCTGGTAGGGGGCGCTTTGACTTTTTTGCTTGGTGTTCTAAGGGCCGTAACTCGGATAGGTTGTTTAGATTTTCCGGTAGGTGGCGCTGGAACAGGTTTAACAGAGAAGACAATGGGTGGCGACACAGATCTAACAGGCTTTGGGGATCTTACACGGGGCTTGCGCTGTGGCTTTGGTGATGGCGGCACTGGCGACAGTCTGATCGGACTCGTTGAGTTGAGTGATACCGGAGACTCGGGTGGGGTGGGAAGCGCACTGGGAAGATACGCCAGAAATGTATCAATTGTTTGTTGTCTCAGTCGCTTACCATAGTTTTTCTTTGCCCACGCAAGAGCCCGGTGACCCATATCCATAACTTGTTCTCCCGTGTGGTTGTAGTGGTGGTCTGCGACATTTTCTAACGACCAGTATAATTGTTCTTGGTAGTGTTGTCGTAGTTCGTACCTAATTTTAGCTGACCATTCTGCGTTTATTTCATGGATTTTATTCACTATTTCGGGATTTGAACGGGCTGGTCTAATAAATCTATTTAATTCGTTTTCTTTTTTCTTGAAGCAGGTGGACGGTTCTGCGAGATTAGCCAAATGATGGAGACACTGGATATATTGGTAGAAGGCCCTTGTGATAAGTCGTTGACTGTAGTCCGAGGACTGATCCCTTTGGCTTTCCATTTTAGCATAAAGATAAGAAATAAATCAGTTAGAATTGGACTTAAATGGATATATGCGGGATAAATGGGCGTATAATTTGTCTTAGATCTTAAGGCACAATAAAATTGATTTTAGGACAACACGTGCTAGTAGACTACGAAGCTAGATAGAAGACAGACAAAATATGACTTTAGTTACATGAAATTATCACGGATGATTTTATTTTAATGTGATAATATATTTAAATGAAGAGCATAAAGACAAATATAACAAAAAGTATAACAAAATGAACAAAACAAAGACTTACAAATTAATGGGCTCCTTAAATCCTCGACGCGTTTCGATACGATGATCTTTATCAAGAGGAAACAATGTCTGATTTGTGACTACTTAGTTGGGGTTTATATATGCTCGGAGAGGGGGTGACACGTTTAACTCAATGATCGTTTGATTGGGCGCTTGCTTGATGATTAATTTAAATCCAATGGGCTCGACACGAGGAGTAAAAAATGGCTTCCGTCACGTGCTTAATCGGTTAATTAGGGGAGAGTGGGATAACATGTGCTCACCTAATCGTGCCGAATTGGGGTTAAAGACAGTGGGTATAGGGGCTTAACGGACAAATCAATCAATCAACACATTACAATATTAAGTTAATGATGTACATAAAAAGTTACAATCAATTAATCAATAATCCTATCTAACAACATTTGGTTTAGTAGAGTACAAGTATCTATGAAATAATGAGCTTTAATCAAGTGGTTGGAAATCAGGACATTGTAAGGAGCCAAGGAGACAAATATTTATACGAGAGTGGTTACAATAAACATATACAACACTTTTCGGAGACTAATAATGGACAATAATATTGTTTTTAAATTAAAATTCTGACTAATAATGGACAATAATCTTGGTTTTTAAAGTATATTTTTATGACTTATAATGGTTTTAAGACAAAATCTGACCTAAAAATAACCCAAGGTTTTTACGTGAAAAATCCGGCAGATCTCTGCCTGGCACGGGCTCGGTTAGGGATTAGGGGAGTGAATTAGAATAAACTAAAACAAAAATGCACTGGCCTAGGTTTCGATGCTGCTTAGGAAAAAAACACGCCTGTTAGAGGGTCTTCACAGGGTTATCTTCAGGTCAGGTATATCTTATTTCCTAAACTTAAAGATTGTTGAAGGGTTTAGTCTTTTGCTGATGCTCTTCTACTATTAGATGGTCTATTTATAGTGAATGGATCTGTATTTTTAGTTGAGAAACTGAAGCGGTTGGGAACTATGAAAGCGGGTTTGACTAACTTCGAGCGAGTGTCTGGTAATCGGGGTCTACTCGCGGGTGCGGTCTTTGGTTTCTGGATGATCTTATTTCTTTTTGAAGGGGAGGCAACTCTGGTAGGGGGCGCTTTGACTTTTTTGCTTGGTGTTCTAAGGGCCGTAACTCGGATAGGTTGTTTAGATTTTCCGGTAGGTGGCGCTGGAACAGGTTTAACAGAGAAGACAATGGGTGGCGACACAGATCTAACAGGCTTTGGGGATCTTACACGGGGCTTGCGCTGTGGCTTTGGTGATGGCGGCACTGGCGACAGTCTGATCGGACTCGTTGAGTTGAGTGATACCGGAGACTCGGGTGGGGTGGGAAGCGCACTGGGAAGATACGCCAGAAATGTATCAATTGTTTGTTGTCTCAGTCGCTTACCATAGTTTTTCTTTGCCCACGCAAGAGCCCGGTGACCCATATCCATAACTTGTTCTCCCGTGTGGTTGTAGTGGTGGTCTGCGACATTTTCTAACGACCAGTATAATTGTTCTTGGTAGTGTTGTCGTAGTTCGTACCTAATTTTAGCTGACCATTCTGCGTTTATTTCATGGATTTTATTCACTATTTCGGGATTTGAACGGGCTGGTCTAATAAATCTATTTAATTCGTTTTCTTTTTTCTTGAAGCAGGTGGACGGTTCTGCGAGATTAGCCAAATGATGGAGACACTGGATATATTGGTAGAAGGCCCTTGTGATAAGTCGTTGACTGTAGTCCGAGGACTGATCCCTTTGGCTTTCCATTTTAGCATAAAGATAAGAAATAAATCAGTTAGAATTGGACTTAAATGGATATATGCGGGATAAATGGGCGTATAATTTGTCTTAGATCTTAAGGCACAATAAAATTGATTTTAGGACAACACGTGCTAGTAGACTACGAAGCTAGATAGAAGACAGACAAAATATGACTTTAGTTACATGAAATTATCACGGATGATTTTATTTTAATGTGATAATATATTTAAATGAAGAGCATAAAGACAAATATAACAAAAAGTATAACAAAATGAACAAAACAAAGACTTACAAATTAATGGGCTCCTTAAATCCTCGACGCGTTTCGATACGATGATCTTTATCAAGAGGAAACAATGTCTGATTTGTGACTACTTAGTTGGGGTTTATATATGCTCGGAGAGGGGGTGACACGTTTAACTCAATGATCGTTTGATTGGGCGCTTGCTTGATGATTAATTTAAATCCAATGGGCTCGACACGAGGAGTAAAAAATGGCTTCCGTCACGTGCTTAATCGGTTAATTAGGGGAGAGTGGGATAACATGTGCTCACCTAATCGTGCCGAATTGGGGTTAAAGACAGTGGGTATAGGGGCTTAACGGACAAATCAATCAATCAACACATTACAATATTAAGTTAATGATGTACATAAAAAGTTACAATCAATTAATCAATAATCCTATCTAACAACATTTGGTTTAGTAGAGTACAAGTATCTATGAAATAATGAGCTTTAATCAAGTGGTTGGAAATCAGGACATTGTAAGGAGCCAAGGAGACAAATATTTATACGAGAGTGGTTACAATAAACATATACAACACTTTTCGGAGACTAATAATGGACAATAATATTGTTTTTAAATTAAAATTCTGACTAATAATGGACAATAATCTTGGTTTTTAAAGTATATTTTTATGACTTATAATGGTTTTAAGACAAAATCTGACCTAAAAATAACCCAAGGTTTTTACGTGAAAAATCCGGCAGATCTCTGCCTGGCACGGGCTCGGTTAGGGATTAGGGGAGTGAATTAGAATAAACTAAAACAAAAATGCACTGGCCTAGGTTTCGATGCTGCTTAGGAAAAAAACACGCCTGTTAGAGGGTCTTCACAGGGTTATCTTCAGGTCAGGTATATCTTATTTCCTAAACTTAAAGATTGTTGAAGGGTTTAGTCTTTTGCTGATGCTCTTCTACTATTAGATGGTCTATTTATAGTGAATGGATCTGTATTTTTAGTTGAGAAACTGAAGCGGTTGGGAACTATGAAAGCGGGTTTGACTAACTTCGAGCGAGTGTCTGGTAATCGGGGTCTACTCGCGGGTGCGGTCTTTGGTTTCTGGATGATCTTATTTCTTTTTGAAGGGGAGGCAACTCTGGTAGGGGGCGCTTTGACTTTTTTGCTTGGTGTTCTAAGGGCCGTAACTCGGATAGGTTGTTTAGATTTTCCGGTAGGTGGCGCTGGAACAGGTTTAACAGAGAAGACAATGGGTGGCGACACAGATCTAACAGGCTTTGGGGATCTTACACGGGGCTTGCGCTGTGGCTTTGGTGATGGCGGCACTGGCGACAGTCTGATCGGACTCGTTGAGTTGAGTGATACCGGAGACTCGGGTGGGGTGGGAAGCGCACTGGGAAGATACGCCAGAAATGTATCAATTGTTTGTTGTCTCAGTCGCTTACCATAGTTTTTCTTTGCCCACGCAAGAGCCCGGTGACCCATATCCATAACTTGTTCTCCCGTGTGGTTGTAGTGGTGGTCTGCGACATTTTCTAACGACCAGTATAATTGTTCTTGGTAGTGTTGTCGTAGTTCGTACCTAATTTTAGCTGACCATTCTGCGTTTATTTCATGGATTTTATTCACTATTTCGGGATTTGAACGGGCTGGTCTAATAAATCTATTTAATTCGTTTTCTTTTTTCTTGAAGCAGGTGGACGGTTCTGCGAGATTAGCCAAATGATGGAGACACTGGATATATTGGTAGAAGGCCCTTGTGATAAGTCGTTGACTGTAGTCCGAGGACTGATCCCTTTGGCTTTCCATTTTAGCATAAAGATAAGAAATAAATCAGTTAGAATTGGACTTAAATGGATATATGCGGGATAAATGGGCGTATAATTTGTCTTAGATCTTAAGGCACAATAAAATTGATTTTAGGACAACACGTGCTAGTAGACTACGAAGCTAGATAGAAGACAGACAAAATATGACTTTAGTTACATGAAATTATCACGGATGATTTTATTTTAATGTGATAATATATTTAAATGAAGAGCATAAAGACAAATATAACAAAAAGTATAACAAAATGAACAAAACAAAGACTTACAAATTAATGGGCTCCTTAAATCCTCGACGCGTTTCGATACGATGATCTTTATCAAGAGGAAACAATGTCTGATTTGTGACTACTTAGTTGGGGTTTATATATGCTCGGAGAGGGGGTGACACGTTTAACTCAATGATCGTTTGATTGGGCGCTTGCTTGATGATTAATTTAAATCCAATGGGCTCGACACGAGGAGTAAAAAATGGCTTCCGTCACGTGCTTAATCGGTTAATTAGGGGAGAGTGGGATAACATGTGCTCACCTAATCGTGCCGAATTGGGGTTAAAGACAGTGGGTATAGGGGCTTAACGGACAAATCAATCAATCAACACATTACAATATTAAGTTAATGATGTACATAAAAAGTTACAATCAATTAATCAATAATCCTATCTAACAACATTTGGTTTAGTAGAGTACAAGTATCTATGAAATAATGAGCTTTAATCAAGTGGTTGGAAATCAGGACATTGTAAGGAGCCAAGGAGACAAATATTTATACGAGAGTGGTTACAATAAACATATACAACACTTTTCGGAGACTAATAATGGACAATAATATTGTTTTTAAATTAAAATTCTGACTAATAATGGACAATAATCTTGGTTTTTAAAGTATATTTTTATGACTTATAATGGTTTTAAGACAAAATCTGACCTAAAAATAACCCAAGGTTTTTACGTGAAAAATCCGGCAGATCTCTGCCTGGCACGGGCTCGGTTAGGGATTAGGGGAGTGAATTAGAATAAACTAAAACAAAAATGCACTGGCCTAGGTTTCGATGCTGCTTAGGAAAAAAACACGCCTGTTAGAGGGTCTTCACAGGGTTATCTTCAGGTCAGGTATATCTTATTTCCTAAACTTAAAGATTGTTGAAGGGTTTAGTCTTTTGCTGATGCTCTTCTACTATTAGATGGTCTATTTATAGTGAATGGATCTGTATTTTTAGTTGAGAAACTGAAGCGGTTGGGAACTATGAAAGCGGGTTTGACTAACTTCGAGCGAGTGTCTGGTAATCGGGGTCTACTCGCGGGTGCGGTCTTTGGTTTCTGGATGATCTTATTTCTTTTTGAAGGGGAGGCAACTCTGGTAGGGGGCGCTTTGACTTTTTTGCTTGGTGTTCTAAGGGCCGTAACTCGGATAGGTTGTTTAGATTTTCCGGTAGGTGGCGCTGGAACAGGTTTAACAGAGAAGACAATGGGTGGCGACACAGATCTAACAGGCTTTGGGGATCTTACACGGGGCTTGCGCTGTGGCTTTGGTGATGGCGGCACTGGCGACAGTCTGATCGGACTCGTTGAGTTGAGTGATACCGGAGACTCGGGTGGGGTGGGAAGCGCACTGGGAAGATACGCCAGAAATGTATCAATTGTTTGTTGTCTCAGTCGCTTACCATAGTTTTTCTTTGCCCACGCAAGAGCCCGGTGACCCATATCCATAACTTGTTCTCCCGTGTGGTTGTAGTGGTGGTCTGCGACATTTTCTAACGACCAGTATAATTGTTCTTGGTAGTGTTGTCGTAGTTCGTACCTAATTTTAGCTGACCATTCTGCGTTTATTTCATGGATTTTATTCACTATTTCGGGATTTGAACGGGCTGGTCTAATAAATCTATTTAATTCGTTTTCTTTTTTCTTGAAGCAGGTGGACGGTTCTGCGAGATTAGCCAAATGATGGAGACACTGGATATATTGGTAGAAGGCCCTTGTGATAAGTCGTTGACTGTAGTCCGAGGACTGATCCCTTTGGCTTTCCATTTTAGCATAAAGATAAGAAATAAATCAGTTAGAATTGGACTTAAATGGATATATGCGGGATAAATGGGCGTATAATTTGTCTTAGATCTTAAGGCACAATAAAATTGATTTTAGGACAACACGTGCTAGTAGACTACGAAGCTAGATAGAAGACAGACAAAATATGACTTTAGTTACATGAAATTATCACGGATGATTTTATTTTAATGTGATAATATATTTAAATGAAGAGCATAAAGACAAATATAACAAAAAGTATAACAAAATGAACAAAACAAAGACTTACAAATTAATGGGCTCCTTAAATCCTCGACGCGTTTCGATACGATGATCTTTATCAAGAGGAAACAATGTCTGATTTGTGACTACTTAGTTGGGGTTTATATATGCTCGGAGAGGGGGTGACACGTTTAACTCAATGATCGTTTGATTGGGCGCTTGCTTGATGATTAATTTAAATCCAATGGGCTCGACACGAGGAGTAAAAAATGGCTTCCGTCACGTGCTTAATCGGTTAATTAGGGGAGAGTGGGATAACATGTGCTCACCTAATCGTGCCGAATTGGGGTTAAAGACAGTGGGTATAGGGGCTTAACGGACAAATCAATCAATCAACACATTACAATATTAAGTTAATGATGTACATAAAAAGTTACAATCAATTAATCAATAATCCTATCTAACAACATTTGGTTTAGTAGAGTACAAGTATCTATGAAATAATGAGCTTTAATCAAGTGGTTGGAAATCAGGACATTGTAAGGAGCCAAGGAGACAAATATTTATACGAGAGTGGTTACAATAAACATATACAACACTTTTCGGAGACTAATAATGGACAATAATATTGTTTTTAAATTAAAATTCTGACTAATAATGGACAATAATCTTGGTTTTTAAAGTATATTTTTATGACTTATAATGGTTTTAAGACAAAATCTGACCTAAAAATAACCCAAGGTTTTTACGTGAAAAATCCGGCAGATCTCTGCCTGGCACGGGCTCGGTTAGGGATTAGGGGAGTGAATTAGAATAAACTAAAACAAAAATGCACTGGCCTAGGTTTCGATGCTGCTTAGGAAAAAAACACGCCTGTTAGAGGGTCTTCACAGGGTTATCTTCAGGTCAGGTATATCTTATTTCCTAAACTTAAAGATTGTTGAAGGGTTTAGTCTTTTGCTGATGCTCTTCTACTATTAGATGGTCTATTTATAGTGAATGGATCTGTATTTTTAGTTGAGAAACTGAAGCGGTTGGGAACTATGAAAGCGGGTTTGACTAACTTCGAGCGAGTGTCTGGTAATCGGGGTCTACTCGCGGGTGCGGTCTTTGGTTTCTGGATGATCTTATTTCTTTTTGAAGGGGAGGCAACTCTGGTAGGGGGCGCTTTGACTTTTTTGCTTGGTGTTCTAAGGGCCGTAACTCGGATAGGTTGTTTAGATTTTCCGGTAGGTGGCGCTGGAACAGGTTTAACAGAGAAGACAATGGGTGGCGACACAGATCTAACAGGCTTTGGGGATCTTACACGGGGCTTGCGCTGTGGCTTTGGTGATGGCGGCACTGGCGACAGTCTGATCGGACTCGTTGAGTTGAGTGATACCGGAGACTCGGGTGGGGTGGGAAGCGCACTGGGAAGATACGCCAGAAATGTATCAATTGTTTGTTGTCTCAGTCGCTTACCATAGTTTTTCTTTGCCCACGCAAGAGCCCGGTGACCCATATCCATAACTTGTTCTCCCGTGTGGTTGTAGTGGTGGTCTGCGACATTTTCTAACGACCAGTATAATTGTTCTTGGTAGTGTTGTCGTAGTTCGTACCTAATTTTAGCTGACCATTCTGCGTTTATTTCATGGATTTTATTCACTATTTCGGGATTTGAACGGGCTGGTCTAATAAATCTATTTAATTCGTTTTCTTTTTTCTTGAAGCAGGTGGACGGTTCTGCGAGATTAGCCAAATGATGGAGACACTGGATATATTGGTAGAAGGCCCTTGTGATAAGTCGTTGACTGTAGTCCGAGGACTGATCCCTTTGGCTTTCCATTTTAGCATAAAGATAAGAAATAAATCAGTTAGAATTGGACTTAAATGGATATATGCGGGATAAATGGGCGTATAATTTGTCTTAGATCTTAAGGCACAATAAAATTGATTTTAGGACAACACGTGCTAGTAGACTACGAAGCTAGATAGAAGACAGACAAAATATGACTTTAGTTACATGAAATTATCACGGATGATTTTATTTTAATGTGATAATATATTTAAATGAAGAGCATAAAGACAAATATAACAAAAAGTATAACAAAATGAACAAAACAAAGACTTACAAATTAATGGGCTCCTTAAATCCTCGACGCGTTTCGATACGATGATCTTTATCAAGAGGAAACAATGTCTGATTTGTGACTACTTAGTTGGGGTTTATATATGCTCGGAGAGGGGGTGACACGTTTAACTCAATGATCGTTTGATTGGGCGCTTGCTTGATGATTAATTTAAATCCAATGGGCTCGACACGAGGAGTAAAAAATGGCTTCCGTCACGTGCTTAATCGGTTAATTAGGGGAGAGTGGGATAACATGTGCTCACCTAATCGTGCCGAATTGGGGTTAAAGACAGTGGGTATAGGGGCTTAACGGACAAATCAATCAATCAACACATTACAATATTAAGTTAATGATGTACATAAAAAGTTACAATCAATTAATCAATAATCCTATCTAACAACATTTGGTTTAGTAGAGTACAAGTATCTATGAAATAATGAGCTTTAATCAAGTGGTTGGAAATCAGGACATTGTAAGGAGCCAAGGAGACAAATATTTATACGAGAGTGGTTACAATAAACATATACAACACTTTTCGGAGACTAATAATGGACAATAATATTGTTTTTAAATTAAAATTCTGACTAATAATGGACAATAATCTTGGTTTTTAAAGTATATTTTTATGACTTATAATGGTTTTAAGACAAAATCTGACCTAAAAATAACCCAAGGTTTTTACGTGAAAAATCCGGCAGATCTCTGCCTGGCA
The DNA here is from genome assembly GCA_036850965.1 of Patella caerulea. Lineage (NCBI taxonomy): Eukaryota > Metazoa > Mollusca > Gastropoda > Patellidae > Patella > Patella caerulea. The sequence continues at coordinate 9,797 of JAZGQO010000061.1, read as the reverse complement.
CGGGCTCGGTTAGGGATTAGGGGAGTGAATTAGAATAAACTAAAACAAAAATGCACTGGCCTAGGTTTCGATGCTGCTTAGGAAAAAAACACGCCTGTTAGAGGGTCTTCACAGGGTTATCTTCAGGTCAGGTATATCTTATTTCCTAAACTTAAAGATTGTTGAAGGGTTTAGTCTTTTGCTGATGCTCTTCTACTATTAGATGGTCTATTTATAGTGAATGGATCTGTATTTTTAGTTGAGAAACTGAAGCGGTTGGGAACTATGAAAGCGGGTTTGACTAACTTCGAGCGAGTGTCTGGTAATCGGGGTCTACTCGCGGGTGCGGTCTTTGGTTTCTGGATGATCTTATTTCTTTTTGAAGGGGAGGCAACTCTGGTAGGGGGCGCTTTGACTTTTTTGCTTGGTGTTCTAAGGGCCGTAACTCGGATAGGTTGTTTAGATTTTCCGGTAGGTGGCGCTGGAACAGGTTTAACAGAGAAGACAATGGGTGGCGACACAGATCTAACAGGCTTTGGGGATCTTACACGGGGCTTGCGCTGTGGCTTTGGTGATGGCGGCACTGGCGACAGTCTGATCGGACTCGTTGAGTTGAGTGATACCGGAGACTCGGGTGGGGTGGGAAGCGCACTGGGAAGATACGCCAGAAATGTATCAATTGTTTGTTGTCTCAGTCGCTTACCATAGTTTTTCTTTGCCCACGCAAGAGCCCGGTGACCCATATCCATAACTTGTTCTCCCGTGTGGTTGTAGTGGTGGTCTGCGACATTTTCTAACGACCAGTATAATTGTTCTTGGTAGTGTTGTCGTAGTTCGTACCTAATTTTAGCTGACCATTCTGCGTTTATTTCATGGATTTTATTCACTATTTCGGGATTTGAACGGGCTGGTCTAATAAATCTATTTAATTCGTTTTCTTTTTTCTTGAAGCAGGTGGACGGTTCTGCGAGATTAGCCAAATGATGGAGACACTGGATATATTGGTAGAAGGCCCTTGTGATAAGTCGTTGACTGTAGTCCGAGGACTGATCCCTTTGGCTTTCCATTTTAGCATAAAGATAAGAAATAAATCAGTTAGAATTGGACTTAAATGGATATATGCGGGATAAATGGGCGTATAATTTGTCTTAGATCTTAAGGCACAATAAAATTGATTTTAGGACAACACGTGCTAGTAGACTACGAAGCTAGATAGAAGACAGACAAAATATGACTTTAGTTACATGAAATTATCACGGATGATTTTATTTTAATGTGATAATATATTTAAATGAAGAGCATAAAGACAAATATAACAAAAAGTATAACAAAATGAACAAAACAAAGACTTACAAATTAATGGGCTCCTTAAATCCTCGACGCGTTTCGATACGATGATCTTTATCAAGAGGAAACAATGTCTGATTTGTGACTACTTAGTTGGGGTTTATATATGCTCGGAGAGGGGGTGACACGTTTAACTCAATGATCGTTTGATTGGGCGCTTGCTTGATGATTAATTTAAATCCAATGGGCTCGACACGAGGAGTAAAAAATGGCTTCCGTCACGTGCTTAATCGGTTAATTAGGGGAGAGTGGGATAACATGTGCTCACCTAATCGTGCCGAATTGGGGTTAAAGACAGTGGGTATAGGGGCTTAACGGACAAATCAATCAATCAACACATTACAATATTAAGTTAATGATGTACATAAAAAGTTACAATCAATTAATCAATAATCCTATCTAACAACATTTGGTTTAGTAGAGTACAAGTATCTATGAAATAATGAGCTTTAATCAAGTGGTTGGAAATCAGGACATTGTAAGGAGCCAAGGAGACAAATATTTATACGAGAGTGGTTACAATAAACATATACAACACTTTTCGGAGACTAATAATGGACAATAATATTGTTTTTAAATTAAAATTCTGACTAATAATGGACAATAATCTTGGTTTTTAAAGTATATTTTTATGACTTATAATGGTTTTAAGACAAAATCTGACCTAAAAATAACCCAAGGTTTTTACGTGAAAAATCCGGCAGATCTCTGCCTGGCACGGGCTCGGTTAGGGATTAGGGGAGTGAATTAGAATAAACTAAAACAAAAATGCACTGGCCTAGGTTTCGATGCTGCTTAGGAAAAAAACACGCCTGTTAGAGGGTCTTCACAGGGTTATCTTCAGGTCAGGTATATCTTATTTCCTAAACTTAAAGATTGTTGAAGGGTTTAGTCTTTTGCTGATGCTCTTCTACTATTAGATGGTCTATTTATAGTGAATGGATCTGTATTTTTAGTTGAGAAACTGAAGCGGTTGGGAACTATGAAAGCGGGTTTGACTAACTTCGAGCGAGTGTCTGGTAATCGGGGTCTACTCGCGGGTGCGGTCTTTGGTTTCTGGATGATCTTATTTCTTTTTGAAGGGGAGGCAACTCTGGTAGGGGGCGCTTTGACTTTTTTGCTTGGTGTTCTAAGGGCCGTAACTCGGATAGGTTGTTTAGATTTTCCGGTAGGTGGCGCTGGAACAGGTTTAACAGAGAAGACAATGGGTGGCGACACAGATCTAACAGGCTTTGGGGATCTTACACGGGGCTTGCGCTGTGGCTTTGGTGATGGCGGCACTGGCGACAGTCTGATCGGACTCGTTGAGTTGAGTGATACCGGAGACTCGGGTGGGGTGGGAAGCGCACTGGGAAGATACGCCAGAAATGTATCAATTGTTTGTTGTCTCAGTCGCTTACCATAGTTTTTCTTTGCCCACGCAAGAGCCCGGTGACCCATATCCATAACTTGTTCTCCCGTGTGGTTGTAGTGGTGGTCTGCGACATTTTCTAACGACCAGTATAATTGTTCTTGGTAGTGTTGTCGTAGTTCGTACCTAATTTTAGCTGACCATTCTGCGTTTATTTCATGGATTTTATTCACTATTTCGGGATTTGAACGGGCTGGTCTAATAAATCTATTTAATTCGTTTTCTTTTTTCTTGAAGCAGGTGGACGGTTCTGCGAGATTAGCCAAATGATGGAGACACTGGATATATTGGTAGAAGGCCCTTGTGATAAGTCGTTGACTGTAGTCCGAGGACTGATCCCTTTGGCTTTCCATTTTAGCATAAAGATAAGAAATAAATCAGTTAGAATTGGACTTAAATGGATATATGCGGGATAAATGGGCGTATAATTTGTCTTAGATCTTAAGGCACAATAAAATTGATTTTAGGACAACACGTGCTAGTAGACTACGAAGCTAGATAGAAGACAGACAAAATATGACTTTAGTTACATGAAATTATCACGGATGATTTTATTTTAATGTGATAATATATTTAAATGAAGAGCATAAAGACAAATATAACAAAAAGTATAACAAAATGAACAAAACAAAGACTTACAAATTAATGGGCTCCTTAAATCCTCGACGCGTTTCGATACGATGATCTTTATCAAGAGGAAACAATGTCTGATTTGTGACTACTTAGTTGGGGTTTATATATGCTCGGAGAGGGGGTGACACGTTTAACTCAATGATCGTTTGATTGGGCGCTTGCTTGATGATTAATTTAAATCCAATGGGCTCGACACGAGGAGTAAAAAATGGCTTCCGTCACGTGCTTAATCGGTTAATTAGGGGAGAGTGGGATAACATGTGCTCACCTAATCGTGCCGAATTGGGGTTAAAGACAGTGGGTATAGGGGCTTAACGGACAAATCAATCAATCAACACATTACAATATTAAGTTAATGATGTACATAAAAAGTTACAATCAATTAATCAATAATCCTATCTAACAACATTTGGTTTAGTAGAGTACAAGTATCTATGAAATAATGAGCTTTAATCAAGTGGTTGGAAATCAGGACATTGTAAGGAGCCAAGGAGACAAATATTTATACGAGAGTGGTTACAATAAACATATACAACACTTTTCGGAGACTAATAATGGACAATAATATTGTTTTTAAATTAAAATTCTGACTAATAATGGACAATAATCTTGGTTTTTAAAGTATATTTTTATGACTTATAATGGTTTTAAGACAAAATCTGACCTAAAAATAACCCAAGGTTTTTACGTGAAAAATCCGGCAGATCTCTGCCTGGCACGGGCTCGGTTAGGGATTAGGGGAGTGAATTAGAATAAACTAAAACAAAAATGCACTGGCCTAGGTTTCGATGCTGCTTAGGAAAAAAACACGCCTGTTAGAGGGTCTTCACAGGGTTATCTTCAGGTCAGGTATATCTTATTTCCTAAACTTAAAGATTGTTGAAGGGTTTAGTCTTTTGCTGATGCTCTTCTACTATTAGATGGTCTATTTATAGTGAATGGATCTGTATTTTTAGTTGAGAAACTGAAGCGGTTGGGAACTATGAAAGCGGGTTTGACTAACTTCGAGCGAGTGTCTGGTAATCGGGGTCTACTCGCGGGTGCGGTCTTTGGTTTCTGGATGATCTTATTTCTTTTTGAAGGGGAGGCAACTCTGGTAGGGGGCGCTTTGACTTTTTTGCTTGGTGTTCTAAGGGCCGTAACTCGGATAGGTTGTTTAGATTTTCCGGTAGGTGGCGCTGGAACAGGTTTAACAGAGAAGACAATGGGTGGCGACACAGATCTAACAGGCTTTGGGGATCTTACACGGGGCTTGCGCTGTGGCTTTGGTGATGGCGGCACTGGCGACAGTCTGATCGGACTCGTTGAGTTGAGTGATACCGGAGACTCGGGTGGGGTGGGAAGCGCACTGGGAAGATACGCCAGAAATGTATCAATTGTTTGTTGTCTCAGTCGCTTACCATAGTTTTTCTTTGCCCACGCAAGAGCCCGGTGACCCATATCCATAACTTGTTCTCCCGTGTGGTTGTAGTGGTGGTCTGCGACATTTTCTAACGACCAGTATAATTGTTCTTGGTAGTGTTGTCGTAGTTCGTACCTAATTTTAGCTGACCATTCTGCGTTTATTTCATGGATTTTATTCACTATTTCGGGATTTGAACGGGCTGGTCTAATAAATCTATTTAATTCGTTTTCTTTTTTCTTGAAGCAGGTGGACGGTTCTGCGAGATTAGCCAAATGATGGAGACACTGGATATATTGGTAGAAGGCCCTTGTGATAAGTCGTTGACTGTAGTCCGAGGACTGATCCCTTTGGCTTTCCATTTTAGCATAAAGATAAGAAATAAATCAGTTAGAATTGGACTTAAATGGATATATGCGGGATAAATGGGCGTATAATTTGTCTTAGATCTTAAGGCACAATAAAATTGATTTTAGGACAACACGTGCTAGTAGACTACGAAGCTAGATAGAAGACAGACAAAATATGACTTTAGTTACATGAAATTATCACGGATGATTTTATTTTAATGTGATAATATATTTAAATGAAGAGCATAAAGACAAATATAACAAAAAGTATAACAAAATGAACAAAACAAAGACTTACAAATTAATGGGCTCCTTAAATCCTCGACGCGTTTCGATACGATGATCTTTATCAAGAGGAAACAATGTCTGATTTGTGACTACTTAGTTGGGGTTTATATATGCTCGGAGAGGGGGTGACACGTTTAACTCAATGATCGTTTGATTGGGCGCTTGCTTGATGATTAATTTAAATCCAATGGGCTCGACACGAGGAGTAAAAAATGGCTTCCGTCACGTGCTTAATCGGTTAATTAGGGGAGAGTGGGATAACATGTGCTCACCTAATCGTGCCGAATTGGGGTTAAAGACAGTGGGTATAGGGGCTTAACGGACAAATCAATCAATCAACACATTACAATATTAAGTTAATGATGTACATAAAAAGTTACAATCAATTAATCAATAATCCTATCTAACAACATTTGGTTTAGTAGAGTACAAGTATCTATGAAATAATGAGCTTTAATCAAGTGGTTGGAAATCAGGACATTGTAAGGAGCCAAGGAGACAAATATTTATACGAGAGTGGTTACAATAAACATATACAACACTTTTCGGAGACTAATAATGGACAATAATATTGTTTTTAAATTAAAATTCTGACTAATAATGGACAATAATCTTGGTTTTTAAAGTATATTTTTATGACTTATAATGGTTTTAAGACAAAATCTGACCTAAAAATAACCCAAGGTTTTTACGTGAAAAATCCGGCAGATCTCTGCCTGGCACGGGCTCGGTTAGGGATTAGGGGAGTGAATTAGAATAAACTAAAACAAAAATGCACTGGCCTAGGTTTCGATGCTGCTTAGGAAAAAAACACGCCTGTTAGAGGGTCTTCACAGGGTTATCTTCAGGTCAGGTATATCTTATTTCCTAAACTTAAAGATTGTTGAAGGGTTTAGTCTTTTGCTGATGCTCTTCTACTATTAGATGGTCTATTTATAGTGAATGGATCTGTATTTTTAGTTGAGAAACTGAAGCGGTTGGGAACTATGAAAGCGGGTTTGACTAACTTCGAGCGAGTGTCTGGTAATCGGGGTCTACTCGCGGGTGCGGTCTTTGGTTTCTGGATGATCTTATTTCTTTTTGAAGGGGAGGCAACTCTGGTAGGGGGCGCTTTGACTTTTTTGCTTGGTGTTCTAAGGGCCGTAACTCGGATAGGTTGTTTAGATTTTCCGGTAGGTGGCGCTGGAACAGGTTTAACAGAGAAGACAATGGGTGGCGACACAGATCTAACAGGCTTTGGGGATCTTACACGGGGCTTGCGCTGTGGCTTTGGTGATGGCGGCACTGGCGACAGTCTGATCGGACTCGTTGAGTTGAGTGATACCGGAGACTCGGGTGGGGTGGGAAGCGCACTGGGAAGATACGCCAGAAATGTATCAATTGTTTGTTGTCTCAGTCGCTTACCATAGTTTTTCTTTGCCCACGCAAGAGCCCGGTGACCCATATCCATAACTTGTTCTCCCGTGTGGTTGTAGTGGTGGTCTGCGACATTTTCTAACGACCAGTATAATTGTTCTTGGTAGTGTTGTCGTAGTTCGTACCTAATTTTAGCTGACCATTCTGCGTTTATTTCATGGATTTTATTCACTATTTCGGGATTTGAACGGGCTGGTCTAATAAATCTATTTAATTCGTTTTCTTTTTTCTTGAAGCAGGTGGACGGTTCTGCGAGATTAGCCAAATGATGGAGACACTGGATATATTGGTAGAAGGCCCTTGTGATAAGTCGTTGACTGTAGTCCGAGGACTGATCCCTTTGGCTTTCCATTTTAGCATAAAGATAAGAAATAAATCAGTTAGAATTGGACTTAAATGGATATATGCGGGATAAATGGGCGTATAATTTGTCTTAGATCTTAAGGCACAATAAAATTGATTTTAGGACAACACGTGCTAGTAGACTACGAAGCTAGATAGAAGACAGACAAAATATGACTTTAGTTACATGAAATTATCACGGATGATTTTATTTTAATGTGATAATATATTTAAATGAAGAGCATAAAGACAAATATAACAAAAAGTATAACAAAATGAACAAAACAAAGACTTACAAATTAATGGGCTCCTTAAATCCTCGACGCGTTTCGATACGATGATCTTTATCAAGAGGAAACAATGTCTGATTTGTGACTACTTAGTTGGGGTTTATATATGCTCGGAGAGGGGGTGACACGTTTAACTCAATGATCGTTTGATTGGGCGCTTGCTTGATGATTAATTTAAATCCAATGGGCTCGACACGAGGAGTAAAAAATGGCTTCCGTCACGTGCTTAATCGGTTAATTAGGGGAGAGTGGGATAACATGTGCTCACCTAATCGTGCCGAATTGGGGTTAAAGACAGTGGGTATAGGGGCTTAACGGACAAATCAATCAATCAACACATTACAATATTAAGTTAATGATGTACATAAAAAGTTACAATCAATTAATCAATAATCCTATCTAACAACATTTGGTTTAGTAGAGTACAAGTATCTATGAAATAATGAGCTTTAATCAAGTGGTTGGAAATCAGGACATTGTAAGGAGCCAAGGAGACAAATATTTATACGAGAGTGGTTACAATAAACATATACAACACTTTTCGGAGACTAATAATGGACAATAATATTGTTTTTAAATTAAAATTCTGACTAATAATGGACAATAATCTTGGTTTTTAAAGTATATTTTTATGACTTATAATGGTTTTAAGACAAAATCTGACCTAAAAATAACCCAAGGTTTTTACGTGAAAAATCCGGCAGATCTCTGCCTGGCACGGGCTCGGTTAGGGATTAGGGGAGTGAATTAGAATAAACTAAAACAAAAATGCACTGGCCTAGGTTTCGATGCTGCTTAGGAAAAAAACACGCCTGTTAGAGGGTCTTCACAGGGTTATCTTCAGGTCAGGTATATCTTATTTCCTAAACTTAAAGATTGTTGAAGGGTTTAGTCTTTTGCTGATGCTCTTCTACTATTAGATGGTCTATTTATAGTGAATGGATCTGTATTTTTAGTTGAGAAACTGAAGCGGTTGGGAACTATGAAAGCGGGTTTGACTAACTTCGAGCGAGTGTCTGGTAATCGGGGTCTACTCGCGGGTGCGGTCTTTGGTTTCTGGATGATCTTATTTCTTTTTGAAGGGGAGGCAACTCTGGTAGGGGGCGCTTTGACTTTTTTGCTTGGTGTTCTAAGGGCCGTAACTCGGATAGGTTGTTTAGATTTTCCGGTAGGTGGCGCTGGAACAGGTTTAACAGAGAAGACAATGGGTGGCGACACAGATCTAACAGGCTTTGGGGATCTTACACGGGGCTTGCGCTGTGGCTTTGGTGATGGCGGCACTGGCGACAGTCTGATCGGACTCGTTGAGTTGAGTGATACCGGAGACTCGGGTGGGGTGGGAAGCGCACTGGGAAGATACGCCAGAAATGTATCAATTGTTTGTTGTCTCAGTCGCTTACCATAGTTTTTCTTTGCCCACGCAAGAGCCCGGTGACCCATATCCATAACTTGTTCTCCCGTGTGGTTGTAGTGGTGGTCTGCGACATTTTCTAACGACCAGTATAATTGTTCTTGGTAGTGTTGTCGTAGTTCGTACCTAATTTTAGCTGACCATTCTGCGTTTATTTCATGGATTTTATTCACTATTTCGGGATTTGAACGGGCTGGTCTAATAAATCTATTTAATTCGTTTTCTTTTTTCTTGAAGCAGGTGGACGGTTCTGCGAGATTAGCCAAATGATGGAGACACTGGATATATTGGTAGAAGGCCCTTGTGATAAGTCGTTGACTGTAGTCCGAGGACTGATCCCTTTGGCTTTCCATTTTAGCATAAAGATAAGAAATAAATCAGTTAGAATTGGACTTAAATGGATATATGCGGGATAAATGGGCGTATAATTTGTCTTAGATCTTAAGGCACAATAAAATTGATTTTAGGACAACACGTGCTAGTAGACTACGAAGCTAGATAGAAGACAGACAAAATATGACTTTAGTTACATGAAATTATCACGGATGATTTTATTTTAATGTGATAATATATTTAAATGAAGAGCATAAAGACAAATATAACAAAAAGTATAACAAAATGAACAAAACAAAGACTTACAAATTAATGGGCTCCTTAAATCCTCGACGCGTTTCGATACGATGATCTTTATCAAGAGGAAACAATGTCTGATTTGTGACTACTTAGTTGGGGTTTATATATGCTCGGAGAGGGGGTGACACGTTTAACTCAATGATCGTTTGATTGGGCGCTTGCTTGATGATTAATTTAAATCCAATGGGCTCGACACGAGGAGTAAAAAATGGCTTCCGTCACGTGCTTAATCGGTTAATTAGGGGAGAGTGGGATAACATGTGCTCACCTAATCGTGCCGAATTGGGGTTAAAGA
>JAZGQO010000060.1:0-33121 GCA_036850965.1 Patella caerulea | reverse complement strand
ATTCGGCTAAGACGCACAGGCAAGCAGACTGAGATGGTCGTTTACAAATGTGAATTTGGGAACAGAGCAGATTAGGTGGGAAGAATTGAAAGAATAATAGGCCTACCTAAAGCCGAAGAATTGGCAACCACCAGGCAAAGCTGTTATTATATCTAATAATACAATACAGGTAATTTGAAAAAAAAAATGGTAACATTGAAAACCAAATTCAACCTATTCTTATAAGTATTCTTTGCTGTGGAAAAATATATTTTTTTAAAAAACATAATTAATTCTTTATGTTTGTAAAAGACACAAAATATTATTTCTATTCTTTTGCAATTAAGGGCTGATCTAGTGGGGCATGCACCAAATTCCACTGGAAATGGCTTCTAGTTTTTAGAAATTTTCTTGGGGAGGCCACCTGGCCTTCGTACTTGTAAAGTCTGACTTTGTCGTCTGTGTGCACCCTGTATCCATGATCTTTGAATCTGCCTTTGTAATTGTTTATTCTGCCTTTGTAATTGTTTATTCTCCATTTTTATTCCTTATTGTTAAGCATGTCGTACAATAATTTAGCCCCAAAACAATAATACTTTCACAATTTCAATCTTCCAGGTACCACAGAAAATACCTGCAAGAGGACACCAAACTGGGCTTTTGCACAAATGAAAAGGGCCAAGCATTATAGCTTCATGTTTCCTTGCTATATAAAATGGTGAAGGCCCCTGGGTCCAGATGCCAGTCAAATCAACAAACCTTAGCCTCGGCAGATCACAACGCGGACCAGACTGAGCACACTTGCCATAATACGGTTTCCCACACAAACCCCATGGATGCAACTCTGCAAAAGGCAGTGTGTCTTTATTTAAGGAAACCAAATCGAAAAGGCCTATCAATTATTGACCTCACATCTCCTACCCATACTGGTCTAGGCCTAATCTGCCAAATTCTACGGAAACACTGTCTGCGATATCGCCCTAATGGAAACAGGCATTAAACCTAAAGCCCCCATCCCACCCAATCTTCCCCATTTAGGATGGAGCATAAAGGCAAATAATGATGGGGCCCAACTTCAGAAATAGCCAATAAAGAGAACCAGAATTTGATGTAAGAATTTATTTATTTTTAATAATATTCATCTTGAATTATAACATGTACACTGTCCATTTCTTCCAGAAACAATCTCCATCATATCTTCAGGAAACAAAATGAGGATTTTAGGACTCTATGCCCTATAGTACCAAGACGTCACATCACAAAGTGCCTGTAAGTCATGTGTCGTCTCCGCGACTAACATCTTCGTCCTTACCAATTGACATTGGCAAGAAACTGATCAAAACACAAATCTATATATCTTTTATTTTTTTTATATACTTTTGATGACCTACACTACATGAAGATCCTAGTGTAAGACAAGTAAAATAAAATTTTGAACTATAAAAAAATGAAACGAAATAGTATTTGTGTTTTAATCAGATTGCATTAACAAGATCCAGAACTCTTGGCTCTCTAAACCTGACCATACTCTTCAAACTCCTGAAAAATATTCAATTAAACATACATAATGCAAGTGCTAAATCTGCCTAATATAGGTCTTTCCTTAGGCCTGAAATAATATCTAAATTATTAATTTATTCATTCACACCATAGCCTCGATTGCTAACCTGCAATATTTACTGGATTGGAATCTGATCTGCGGCTCAACGCCTGTTAATGATTGAATAAAAAAATGAATAATCGAGACTATGTTTTTATCATAACTGACTTTATATTCATGATGATCGAGGCTAGGCCTAAAATTCAATCGCTAAATTCTCGGTTCAGATTGGATCAATTTGACTGAAATATTCAGAAATGTCCCTTTACATTATCTAGTTATTAACTATTATAGTGAGAACAGTCAGCTCTTTATCTAATTTCCCATAATGCATGATGTATCTTTAACTATTTTTAAATTCTATTTGCAGTAAACCATATGTAATTTGAAAAGGTGCGAATGAAGGGGTTTTAACTACTGCTGTTCAACTACCTACGCCTATGACATTAGTCTTCCTTGATGAAATCTTTTGAAGGATATTATGACAGAAAAGAATCACTTACTGGTTGTAATGAAATAAAATTCTCTGGTCTGTAGGCATAACTCCACATCTGCCACAGGAATATATGATTTGGTGATTGGCTTAACTGTTGATTCGCAATTTCTTCCAAAAGTCAAACAAAATTAAAGGCATCATTTCAGCAAAACACAACAAGGCTCTGTCATCCATCTACATTTGTACTTCTGCATGTAGCTCATTTACCCTTTTCTGAAATTTGAAAATTGTGTAAGCAGTTTATAAATAATTATCCCCCAACTCATATATTCTGTTTGAATATTTCATATGATTATTGTCAGAAATGATCATACATATTTTTGTATTTCTATTTAAATATATCAGCTTATATTTTTATAGAATTAATTATAAGAAAATAGCTGTTCCTCTTGAGCTTATATTTGGGGATTTTCATATAATAATAAGAATGTGTGTAAAAAGTAATCCGTTGTGAGTTTACAAATTTTTTTTATGATAATATTTCTTTGTAAATATTCCTCTATACCAGTATGCTGTTTTCGTTTCTGTGTAAATATATTTCGACTATTAAAAGAAGGGTTTGTTCTTACTTTTGAGTTCCTCTGTTCATTCCTTTCTGAGTTTTTCAACTCACCCCCTTATAATTGTGGCAGTTTTGCCTTTTTATGGACTAAAAGGGGTGGATGGAGGGGGTAGTTTCATGACATGTTACATGTAATTGCAACTTCTGTCTAGATCTAATTGTCCTTGATGTAGATGGTGCTGTTACTTTTGAAGGTTGTTTTGCGTCAGTAGCTTCTGCCATAGTTGCTAAAGTAGGTGGGGGTGTCAATACCAGGTATAGTATTGAATTGAATAGTATTGATTCCACCTGGCATGTCCAACACAAAAACGCAAGATATCAATCCAGTTTTAACTGATCTCGTATTGACTGCTTTCGGAATACCTGTACTGTAAAACCAAAATGCAAATGTAAATAAATAAGGTTTTCAAGAATTCATATAAAATTCTAGTCAATATGTCTAATTAAAATAAATAATTATATGCAAGAAATTTTTCTGATCCGTCCCAACTTTAGAAATAAATCTTGTGTCACGAATGATATATTTAATATTTAGCTGAGTTGATATTACTGTCTGAGGGTTCTATGATCCAATCAACAATAATTTAAAAATGGAGCTTGGTGAAGCAATGCCAAGATTAGGCAAAATCCAGGGTAATAATGAAACAATCACATAATTTTAAAGATAATCAGACAGTTTGATCTGTCAATTAAGTAACTAGGCAAAGCCGGTGGTAATCCGTTTACTTGATTGAGACGAAGTATTATTATTACAAACCAAGTACCGAAATTCCAAACATTCACTGTGCAATTTGTCCCCGGTTTTGAAGGCTTGGGAGAATAAGTAAATAATATAAACTTACCGTCGTTTGGGATGCACCGTAGCAGTTTATGCTGTCTAAAAGTTAAACTGCCAGTCATGATCTATCATATCATAGCGATTTTGATGTTGAGAAGCGAGCTGTCAATACAATGTAGTGAGGTGACAGCTTACGCATGCGCGGCATTGGGATTTCCCCGTTTCCTGTCTGTAGACAGATTTTACAAGTCTCACTGATAGTGAAATTGTGAAAACGCTCAAGGCCTAGTTGAATTTCTCCAATTTTTTTAATTAGGCGTTTTAATATGAAATCTGTGTCATCAATTGATTGGAATATTGTAAAATAGCACAATTTGTTGACCAGAATGAAGATTGGGACATATTATTCAGTTACAGCAAGAGTGTTATTATCCCTTTAAGTTTTTCATGGCGAACCTCATACATGCTTTCGGACAAGAGTTTGCCATATGCTGCTCCATCTGTGGCAGAAAGCGTTCTACCCAACGAATATTTGGGGAAAAGTTACAACCGGTCTAAGAGACGAGAATTAACATTAAAGTCAATGGGGAAATAATTAGTGAACCGTGGCCGTATTATTTGGCAGTGGTATTCGTTTTGCGTTATTCGTGAAATATTCGATTTTCAAATATTTGAATCTAAAAAAGCTGATTTCATGGTTGTATAGAGAATAACCGATAAATTTATTTCACGAACGCCATTTTATGTCACGAGCTTACAAATCATAAATTCCCCTCTGGCCATTGCTGGATTGACTTCTGATACTCGAGCTTTTGAGGGAGTGTGTCTATTCTTCCCTTCCAAGTACAGCAGGCTGACAGCCCTTCGTTTAATCTTTGGTCTTCCATAAAACCTTGGAGGGTGATTTAAAGTATTAAACGTGCGAAAATACGTCTCCAAACATTATTGTTTACATTGTATCCAAATTTGATAGCCGCGTTTGTCAAGCAATTAGTGTTTTCAACGAGGAGATCGCATGACATGTATGCTCCAGTGATAGACCTTTATGGAAATAAAACATTGATATTATAAGGCAAGTCTGGAACTCGGCAAACCTCAGCAGATTCCAGTACCCTACATCTAGCCTCGGCTGTATGACAAAGTTCGCCATTAGAACTACTTTCAAGTTCCCGGATTACCAACGGCGTTGCCCATGACGACGACTTTGAAGAATGTTTTTCTTACAAAGTTTTCAAAGTTTGAAGCTGTTTTTCTTTCAAGTTTATCCGATTTTCTTTAGACAAGGACAAGTTTTCACTGAAAATTCTACACACCCTTCGAACGACGTAATTTTGAGAACTTCTTTCTAAAAGCGGCAAGTTTTCCTAATAAGTAAACCGGCGACGCATCGCAATTGTATAGGCGTTGGTACATATCACTAACTCACTCGGCAAACCTCGGAAGATTTCGGACAATCTAAACTCGGCTGTATGATGCATTCCGCCATGTTGGAACTACTTTAAAGTTCCCGGATGAAACATGGCTGCGCCCATTCCGAACACAAGTTGGCGACCTATTTGGCTAGCGACCTATTAGACCGACCCAGCTGACGAAATTACACTTCTATTGTGAGCCAAAGGAATGGATAAAAAATAATATATTCTACTTTCATTTGATAGACATAACGTGGGATTTTATTGGTTGATAAAATAGATCAGTTAAGGGCGTTGAGCAGTCTAAGATTCGCACTAACTTTTCAACGCCAATCTTATTAAGTCTTTGCAAACTTGTTCCACTTATAAAATAACTCAGAAAACTCTCGAAAGTCGCGTCGTTTTATGTGTAACAATGGAGATACGAGGCGGAGGAATAAAACTATTTATAGCAAACGAGACTGATTCCCCGACCTAGATCAGGTGTTGAATAAATTATGACGTCGTGCACGCCAGTCACGTGATCAACACAGACGTGGCTTCAACGGGAGTGGAAGATGTCACGTGACCAGAAGGAATTCCCTGTATGACGCGATTATCCAGGTCTATTTATCTATCACGAAAGGAACATGACGGATTTTTTTTTTTTATGGTCAAAGATTACTATTTTTTGAATGCATAACATGATTTAGAGTGCGGTGGAGTGGTGCAGTGAAGTAATTATTTACTTTTACATCCGAATTGTTGTATTTTAATACTTGTTGTCGACGTATTCAAAGAATTGACCCAAAGTCGCAAAATCTCGTTTGAAGGTAAATAATGAACAACAATTTTAAAATACTTTGAGTTGGTATTTTTTAACGTTTTTGGTGTCGAAATGTAGCTTATAACCTCCACTTTCGATCTACTGGTGGGATTATCAATAAATCTTTTGAGCTTGTACTAATAGAATTTCCAAGAAAACGCATCGTTTTTTTTGCGTTTCCATGGATACAAGACAAACCACAACCTATAGCCAAAAATTGACCAGTGTATTTTTGGGACTTGCTATTAGCATTGTTCATGCGAAATTTGATGAAAATATCTGCAGGCATAACTGAGAAAATTCTACTTTTGTTGTCATCAATACCCCTTTTTATCATGCTTTTGGGCCAAGTTTGGAACATAGTTGGTAAATAAAATTGGTATTTATTTGGTGATTAATATGTAGTTTATCACCCCAAATAACAAAAAATGTCATATCTTATCAACAAAAATTACAGTGCTAGCTTTAAAATTTGCATTTTAGACTACTCAACGCCCTTAAGGCAACTGTTGTTCTAAATAGGTTTCCAACGAACAGGTTGCAGCTCGATCGGTCGAATAGGTCGCTAGCCGAATAGGTTCCCAATTTGTGTAATAGCGTCAAGTTTTCCTGTTAAAGTAAACCGGTAGCCGCATCGCAAATGTATGGGCGTAGGTACATATCACTTACTGTCATACAGCCGAGGCTAGATGTAGTTTACGGAATCTGCCGAGATTTGCCGAGTGATCACTAACTGTCATAGAGCCGAGGCTAGATGTAGGTTTAGGAATATGCCGAGGTTTGCCGAGTGGCACATCTGGTAGATAGTAAGTCCGGATAACAGGAACCAGGAACCACAAATTTAAATGTCTTAAACACACGATGTAAACATCATTTCCAAACATTAAAAAATAGAAATTCACACAATCAATATAAATAACTTTCAGAAAAAATAGCAAAAATGTTTTTTAAATTTAAAATGGGATTTTGTCAAATTGTGTTTTGCTTCAGATAAATGTTAATGAATGATCTGAACACATTTCCCTAATTTTAAATAATATATTTTTCAAATAACTTATCAAGATTAACAATGGTCTATCTCTCTAAGTTTTGAACAAAATGTACGAGCCATACACATTTGTTTTGCTACCGTACTTTTTTGTTGATCGGGATCTTTGCCCTCTCTCTCTTTCCCCACACACGGATATGGTTAGAAATAGGATTCATTCAAGCACCATTGGGAGGGTGGATTCTAGTGGTTTAAAAAATGGGCGAAGACCGACATAACAAATATATTTTCCTCCGTAGTTTGAATAAATTTTCCGATAGATGGTTATGTTTTCAGAATCTCAAATGAATTAGCTTTACATATCAATTTCACAAATAAAACGAACGATCAGCACATCTCATTCTTGGACGTTCTAGTGAAATGACGGGGAGAACTTCTTATAACAGATATTCCAACGAAACCGATACCAAAAACTATCTCTATGATATCATCCCAATCTGATTAAAATATCGATCCTATTTTGTTTCGTTTTTTATAGTTCAAAAATTCACTTTATTTGTCTGTATTACACTAGGATATGGAACAGTTCTTATATAATGTAAATGTTTCGACCATAAAACGCTAAAGGGCAAATATCCATAATTGAAACTTTACTGTTAATGTCAACAATATGAATTGTGACAGAAAAGACAACTAATATATGACTTAATTTGTAATGGTTTTCGCCATGTGTAAGATGCAAATTATCACTTTAATTGTATTTTTATATATTTCGTTTATATTTGTTTCGTTCCACAATATTTGAATATTAGAATGCATAAATTTTAGTCAACTGGAAGCATGAGGGTAGGCTAGGTTAACCATGCTTGTCATTGTTTTAGTTTAGTTAATTTAAGTCTGGATGTAGGAGACTCCGGGACGATTTTGCTAAATAGTATAAAGCGAGTATAGTTTAAGCCCCGCCCTTCTGTTGTTTAGGCCCTTCCCACTTTTATGAAGGTTAAGGTTGCAGGGGGCGGTTTATTATTATTATTTTATGATGAACATAAAACTTATTCTCCCTGAAGTTGAGAATACTATCGTTGGATCTGTCTCTGTGGCAGGACGATTTCCAATACCACCTAATATGTCTAGAGAAGTATTTCAATCTGATGAAAATTTTAATAAGTTTGTCGAAAATTTTGAAGTTAATTCCAAAACACGTTTTGTCGTGTCATATAACAGAAACTTTAATTTAACAGGTACACTAATTTGTTTATAACTCAGTTGCGTTCGGAGCCGTGTGCGTATTTTTAATATAACAGAAACTTTAATTTAACAGGTACAGTAATTTGTTTATAACTCAGTTGCGTTCGGAGCCGTGTGCGTGTTTTTAATTTTTAAAATTTATGTAATCACTATAAAGCCAGGTCGATTCGGTTCTATGTGGCGTATAAGGCGATGATGATTTTCTCTATTTCTAGGATATATAGATAATATTTTTAATTTATATAATAAAATCATTCAAATATCCTTTTTAAAAAAAAAAAAAAAAAATTAATTGAACAAAAATACTCCACAATACTTGAAAGCAAGTCCGATTGGGTTATATATGTGGTATAAGACAACCATTTTCTCTATATGTAGAATATAGAGGATGATATTCTTAATTTATATAATCTTATCATCTTAATATCGATTTTATTTTAATAGAAATTAATTGAAAAAAATACTCAAAAATCTTTTAAACATAAAAAAGATTAACTATAAAGCGAACCGATTGAGTTCAATGTCCGGTATAAGGCAATGATTATCTCTACTTCTGGGATATATAGGGTCATATTCTTAATTTATACAATAAAATCACCATATCTTTTTTTATAGGAAATTAATTGAAATAAATAACCCAACATCATTTACACATAAGAAAAAGGCTCACTGTCATTGGGTTCAATGTGCCGTATAAGGCAACGATTTTCTCTATATCCAGGATACATGTATATAGGAAAATATTCTTAATTTATATAATAAAATCACCCTAATTTCTACAAAGCGAGGCAAATATTTTCTCGTTTTTTGAATGGAAATTAATTGAAAAAATACTCCAACATCTTTTAAACATAAGAAAAAGACTCACTACAAAGCGAGGACGATTGGGTTCAACGTGTGATATAAGGCAACGATATTCTCTATATCTAGGATATATAGGATAATTTTCTTAATTTATATAATCAAATCGCCATAATATAGATTTTATTTTAATAGAAATTAATTGAAAAATATACTCCAAAATCTTTTAAACATAAGAAAAAGACTAACTATAAAGCGACGACGATTGGGTTCAATGTGTCATATATTTATAAGGCAACGATTTTCTCTATATCTAGGATATATAGGATAATATTCTTAATTTATATAATCAAATAACCCTAATATCATTTTGTGAATGGGAATTAATTGAAAAAAAAATACTCCAACATCTTTTGAACATCAGAAAGACTCACTATAAAGCGAGGACGATTGGGTTCTATATGTGGTAAAGGGCAACCATTTTGTCTATATCTAGGATATATAGGATAATATTCTTAATTTAGATATTCAAATCACTCTATTATAGTTTTTATGGAAATTAATTGAAAAAAATACTCCACAATCCTTTAAACATAAGAAAAGAACTCGCTATAAAGCGAACCCGATTGGGTTCCATGTATGGTATAAGGCAACGATTTCTCTATTTCCAGGATTTATAGGGTAATATTCCTCATTTATAAAATAAAATCAAGATAATATCGTTTTTGAATGGAAATTAATTGAAAAAAATACTCCAACATCTTTTTAACATAAGAAAAAGAGTCACTATAAAGCGAGGAAGATCGAGTTGAATGTGTGTTATAAGGCAACGATTTTCTCTATATCTATGATATGTAGGAATAAAATAAAACCAAGTACGAACAATCCAAACCATTAAACAGAATTCGAAGTCCTAAAAAAGGAAAATATTCTTGATTTATATAATCAAATCACCCTCATATAGTTTTTGAATGGGAATTAATTGAAAAAAAAAATACTCTAACATCTTTGAAACATCGGAAAAAGACTCACTATAAAGCGAGGACGATTGGGTTCTATATGCGGTAAAGGGAAACCATTTTGTCTATATCTAGGATATATAGGATAATATATTCTTAATTTAGATATTCAAATCATCCTAATATAGTTTTTTTTAATGGAAATTAATTGAAAAAATACTCCACAATCCTTTAAACATAAGAAAAGAAGTCGCTATAAAGCGAGGCTGGCTTGGTTCCATGTATGGTATAAAGCAACGATTTTCTCTATTTCCAGGATTTAAAGGGTAATGTGCCTCATTTATATAATAAAGTCAAGCTAATATCGTTTTTTGAATGGAAATTAATTGAAAAAAAAATACTCCAACATCTTTTGAACATCAGAAAAAGACTCACTATAAAGCGAGGACGATTGGGTTCTATATGTGGTAAAGGGCAACCATTTTGTCTATATCTAGGATATATAGGATAATATTCTTAATTTAGATATTCAAATCACCCTAATATAGTTTTTTTATGGAAATTAATTGAAAACAAGCCAACAGTGAGGCTGATGTCCCCCGCCGAAATCCCAAAATAAATAGATGACACATATTAATTAATCGCACATTTATTTTTTTCAAACGTATCGAGCAATCAAACTGTACACGAAGTGTCATCCAAAAGAGTTATAAAAAGAAAAATGCTAAAACCGACGAAAAAAATGAAAATGTACCCTAGTTAGGGGGCAAAAGGCAGACAAAAGGGCCCCACGCTTGACAAAAGAGACCCTCTGGCCAAGGGAAAGGGCCCTCGTGTCCAAGTCAATCGTTTCTATACACTGTTACTGTCGAATCCATTACTGAACGAGAATGCAGTCATTGTATTGGCATAAAAAATCATCAATCAAGATGAACCTAAGTTATCTTGTCCCAAAGTATCAACCAATCAAATCGCTTATCTCTGCTTACCCTAGGCAGAAAATGCTCATCTTCGAACTCCATCAAGGCATTGACCTAATAAGCATATACACCAAGTTATCGTGTTCCAAAGCATCAACCAATCAAATTGCTTATCTCTGCTTACCCTAAGCGGAAAATGCTCATCTTCGAACACAAAGTCTCGACCAATCAAATTGCGTATAGCTCTGCTTACCAGGCGCGGATCCAGGATTTTTTGCTGGGGGGAGGGGGGGCAAGGTTTGATAATTGCTTAACTGATTGCGCTCAACCGATTAATTTGGTAAATTAGATTCAATTTGGTTCATTCTGACGTATTTCCGGAAGGTAAATTCCAAAATTACAGGTCTAAATCGCCAATAAAATCGCATAAAAATAATTTCAAGTCTGAGCAGGGGGTGGGGGGGTCCGGACCCCCTGGACTCCCCCCTCTGGATACGCGCCTGCTTACCCTGAGCAGAAAAGGTATTACTGTAATGAAACTATACACCAAGTTTCGCCATTCTCACTTAATTAGAACTAAAGTTATCGTGTTCCAAAGCATCAACCAATCAAATATCTTATCTCTGCTTACCCTAAGCGGAAAATGCTCATCTTCGAAGTCCATCAAGGCATTGACCTAATAAACACATACACCAAGTTTGAACATTCTAGCTCAATTAGGAAGAGAGTTATTGTGTCCCAAAAAGTGTGACGGACAGACGGACAGACGGACAGACAGACAGACAGACAGACAGACGAACCCATTTTAATAGTCCCCCAACCTTCTCCGAAAGGCGGGGGACAAAAAATACCCCACAACACTTTAAACATAAGAAAAGAACTCGCTATAAAGCGAGCCGGATTGGGTTCCATGTATGGTATAAGGCAACGATTTCTCTATTTCCAGGATTTATAGGGTAATATTCCTCATTTATAAAATAAAATCAAGCTAATATCGTTTTTGAATGGAAATTAATTGAAAAAAAATACTCCAACATCTTTTTAACATAAGAAAAAGGTTCACTATAAAGCGAGGAAGATCGGGTTGAATGTGTTTTATAAGGCAACGATTTTCTCTATATCTATAATATAAAGGAAAATATTCTTGATTTATATAATCAAATCACCCTCATATAGTTTTTGAATGGGAATTAATTGAAAAAAATACTCCAACATCTTTGAAACATCGGAAAAAGACTCACTATAAAGCGAAGACGATTGGGTTCTATATGTGGTAAAGGGCAACCATATTCTCTATCTAGGATATATAGGATAATATTCTTTATTTATATATTCAAATCACCCTAATATAGTTTTTTATGGAAATTGATTGAAAAAATACTCCACAACACTTTAAACATAAGAAAAGTATTCGCTATAAAGCGAGGTCGACTGGGTTCCATGTATGGTATAAGGCAACGATTTTCTCTATTTCCGGGATTTATAGGGTAATATGCCTCATTTATAATAAAATCAAGCTAATATCGTTTTTTGAATGGAAATTAATTGAAAAAAATACTCCAACATCTTTTTAACATAAGAAAAAGACTCACTATAAAGCGAGGACGATCGGGTTCAATGGGTGTTATAAGGCAACGATTTTTCTCTATATCTAGGATATATAGGATAATATTCTTGATTTATATAATCAAATCACCCTAATATCGTTTTTGAATGGGAATTAATTGAAAAAATATTCCAGGATCCTTTAAACATCAGAAAAAGACTCACTATAAAGCGAGGACGATTGGGTTCTATATGCCGTAAAGGGCAACCATTTTGTTTATATCTAGGATATATAGCATAGTATTCTTAATTTAGATATTCAAATCACCCTAATATAGTTTTTTATGGAAATTAATTGAAAAAATGCTATACAATCCTTTAAACATAAGAAAAGAACTCGCTATAAAGCGAGGCCGATTGGGTTCCATGTATGGTATAAGGCAACGATTTTCTCTATTTCCAGGATTTATAGGGTAATATTCCTCATTTATATAATAAAATGAAGTTAATATCGTTTTGTGAATGGTAATTGATTGAAAAAAAAATACTCCAACATTTTTTAAACATAAGAAAAAGACTCACTATAAAGCGAGGACCATTGGGTTCAATGTGTGGTATAAGGCAATGGTTTTCTCTATATCTAGGATATATAGGATAATATTCTTAATTTTTATAATAAAATCACACTAATGTCGTTTTTTGAATGGAAATTAATTGAAAAAAAAATTCTCCAACATCTGTTTAACATTAGAAAAAGACTCACTTTAAAGCGAGGACGATTGGGTTCAACGTGTGATATAAGGCAACCATTTTCTCTCTATATAGGATATATAGGATAATATTCTTAATTTATATAATCTAATCACTTTAATATTAATTTTATTTTAATAGAATTTAATTGAAAAAAATACTCCAAACTCTTTTAAACGTAAGAAAAAGACTAACTGTAAAGCGAGGACGAATGTGGTACAAGGCAACCATTTTCTCTATATATAGGATAAAGAGAATAATATTCTTAATTTATATATTCAAATTACCCTAATATCGTTTTTATTATGGAAAGTGATTGAAAAAATACTCCACAATAAAATCCCTCTAATATCTTTATTTTATGGAAATTAATTGAAAGAAATACTCCAAATTTCTTTTAAATATAAGATAAAGCGAAACCGATGGGTTCTAATTCTATGTGTGGTATAATGCGATGATTTTCTCTATTTCTGGGACATTTAGGATAATATTCTTAATTTAAAATAATAAGATCACTCAAATTTCGTGTTTTTTTATGGAAATTATTTGAAAAGGTATTCCAAAATCTTTTAATTGAAACAGACGCACTTACAGCGAGGCCAAACAAATTAATATTTACAAGTAGATCCAACATCTGATTTTAGCCTCTACTATACATAATGTCAAGGCCGTACATTGAACTGTCAATCAAATTGACTGACATGTTCCTCGCTCTATATCGTCCTCGCTTTATATGATTTAGCATTTTCCAACTCGTTCGCTTAACAAGCGTGGTCTTCAGCACCAGTTTCGTTCGCTTAACAAGCGTGGTCTTCAGCACCAGTTTTGCAATGCTTGGAGGGCATAAAACACGGTAGGATGAATTACCGCAGCATATTAAGTTATTGTTTAATGTAATTCATAAGTTTTGTAAAATGTTATAGTCATATATTGTAATTATTCGCTGTCTTCGAAGTCGACATGCATGACTGATTTCTCACGTGGTTGTGCAGGTCCCAGATAACTCCAGGCACTCGATGCTACAATTATTTTATGTTTCTTTATTATTAAGATAGTTTATTATTAATTATTATCAGGTGCTTGATTGGAGTTATATTTATTCTTTCAGTCAATCACCACCACTTCGTTAATCACCAGTTCACCACAACGTCTCACAACTTCCTAGTCTTTTGAAAGATCGACCAACTGTGAATAGTATTATTAGTATTTTGAAAGGTCGATTAACTGTATAAGATTATGATGAGATGTGCTACACTGTGACCAAATAAATAATGTTCAACGAGTTTTGGTGCATTGTTGTTTTGCCCTATACCATGTTTACAGTGGACAAACGGATGCGCAACCATTGACGAGATTGTAACACATTGAACATGTCTATGACATGCTAAAAAGAAAAAACTAATGGAAAATCATTTTACATAATTTATCACCGTTACAAAATAATTACAGTTGAGTAAAATTTTCTTGAAAATCGAGCCGAAAATGGCCGCTACCCTTAGAGGCATGTAATGCCAAGGTTGTGGACCACCCAGAGGTTCGAATTGTCATCCCTTATCTTCGTGCTATTGCTTACAATCTAGGATTGTAAATACTACATTGTGTGAAACGGGACAATCTTAAACTTCGATTATTTCGAATATTGTGCAGGACAATTAGAACAAAGACATTACCCTTATCTTCATGCTAGTGCTCACAATCTCGGATTGTAGATAATTTATAATGTACGTTTTATGAAATTGGACAATCTTAAACTTCGAATAATATTTTATATTTAAAATAAAAATACATTATAAAACGAAGGTTCTTTTTATGTTATTGTTTTATGAAAAAAACTTTTAGAAATAGCATCTGCATATTATTGTTCCATTCTAGTGGCTTCGACAATTTTTCTGAGAGACAGAGAGAGAGAGAGATAGGGTTTAACGCCCACTTGACACAAACTAGGTCATTTCGAAACAAAAGGTTCAATTTTATTTCAATAATTCGCTTGCGTCTAGGGGTCTTTCTTTTGCAGTGGGAGCAAACCAGAGGACCTGGATAACACCCACAAAATTGGACAGACTACGCTTTTTGGGAAAATTGAAAGGATTGACTCCCCAAACCCACGCACACCTACACCAAGAGGTTTCAGAATTGGCATGAAGGGGGGGGGGGGCTACTTATTTCTTCCTTCATCAGGCCTTCAAAAACATGTAGAACGAATAGTCCTAGGGAACGAATAGTCCTAGGGGACGAATTGTCTGGGGACGAATAGTCTTCGGGGACGAATTATCCGGGGACGAATAGTCCTAGGGGACGAATAGTACGGGGACAAATTGTCCAGGTACAAATTATCCGGGGACTTATAGTCCTTGGGGACGAATTGTCCGGGAACGAGTTCTCAGGGGACAAGTTGTCCGGGGACGAATTGTCCCGTACCCACGAAATACACAACAAACAGTGGTAACAGGTGTCCGGAAGAGTAAGCTTACCCTGCCTGGCGCGCCACACCCGCCATCGCTGCATCCAAACTACTAGGCAAATGTAGGTAAAATAACGTGATTGGCCAATGGACTTATGCAAAATGCACGTGATGAACATTGTTAACGGTGTAGTAGACATAATCAGAGAGATAGTAAATAGGATACGCGTCAATTAAATATATTAAGAATAATAGCTGAGAGCGACATGTTATATTTACCAATCAAGTCAATATGACGGCCATAAAACTTTTTAAAGGATTTTATAAGTTTAGTGCGTAAGTATCCTTGTAGTTGAAGCTTAGTTGACAAATGTCTGGATCTACTTAAAAAATCAGAATAAAAAGAACAAGCTCTCGCGTAACAAATTAGCTGAGACACAAACACTCCATAAGGAATGTTACTACAAATAAATGGAAAGTAATCGGAAAGTCAAAGTCATCACGTTTGTCATACAATTTAACATATATTTATTGAAGGTGAACCGATTTTGAATGGTTAAAATAAAATAAAAATACATTATAAAACGAAGGTTCTTTTTATGTTATTGTTTTATGAAAAAAACTTTTAGAAATAGCATCTGCATATTATTGTTCCATTCTAGTGGCTTCGACAATTTTTCTGAGAGACAGAGAGAGAGAGAGAGATAGGGTTTAACGCCCACTTGACACAAACTAGGTCATTTCGAAACAAAAGGTTCAATTTTATTTCAATAATTCGCTTGCGTCTAGGGGTCTTTCTTTTGCAGTGGGAGCAAACCAGAGGACCTGGATAACACCCACAAAATTGGACAGACTACTCTTTTTGGGAAAATTGAAAGGATTGACTCCCCAAACCCACGCACACCTACACCAAGAGGTTTCAGAATTGGCATGAAGGGGGGGCTACTTATTTCTTCCTTCATCAGGCCTTCAAAAACATGTAGAACGAATAGTCCTAGGGAACGAATAGTCCTAGGGGACGAATTGTCTGGGAACGAATAGTCTTCGGGGACGAATTATCCGGGGACGAATAGTCCTAGGGGACGAATAGTACGGGGACAAATTGTCCAGGTACGAATTATCCGGGGACTTATAGTCCTTGGGGACGAATTGTCCGGGAACGAGTTGTCAGGGGACAAGTTGTCCGGGGACAACAAACAGTGGTAACAGGTGTCCGGAAGAGTAAGCTTACCCTGCCTGGCGCGCCACACCCGCCATCGCTGCATCCAAACTACTAGGCAAATGTAGGTAAAATAACGTGATTGGCCAATGGACTTATGCAAAATGCACGTGATGAACATTGTTAACGGTGTAGTAGACATAATCAGAGAGATAGTAAATAGGATACGCGTCAATTAAATATATTAAGAATAATAGCTGAGAGCGACATGTTATATTTACCAATCAAGTCAATATGACGGCCATAAAACTTTTTAAAGGATTTTATAAGTTTAGTGCGTAAGTATTCTTGTAGTTGAAGCTTAGTTGACAAATGTCTCGATCTACTTAAAAAATCAGAATAAAAAGAACAAGCTCTCGCGTAACAAATTAGCTGAGACACAAACACTCCATAAGGAATGTTACTACAAATAAATGGAAAGTAATCGGAAAGTCAAAGTCATCACGTTTATCATACAATTTAACACTGAGTCTATGGCAATTGTCAAAATCGAGACGCAGATCCAAGTAGGGAGGGTAATTGTCACTGTCAGTAGTATTTTTAATTTCAAGCTCATCAGGATATATGAATTCTACATAATCACTAAATTTAGGATTATTCAGTGATAGAACATCATCGATATACCGATAAGTAAAATTAAAGTGTCTGACTAGTCGTTTATTTGTTTTAACTAGTGCCTGTATGTACTCGGCTTCATAGGAATACAGAAATAAATAAGCAAGCAAAGGTGCACAGTTGGTGCCCATGGGGATACCAACCACTTGCTGATATAGTTCCCCTCCAAATTCAATTGGGAATACAACCCACAGAAATAATTATGTAATATCGGCACGAGTCATGATCTGTCATATGTTGCAAAAAATACGAGTGCAAGCATTGTTTAAAATGATATTACGTGATCGATATGGTATTAGAGCGCAGCCATTCGAGATCACATTTTTCGATCAGGTGTCAAACACAGCATATATCCCATCGTACCTCTGAGGGTGAAGAGCTTCGAGAGAGAAAGAACGGATAGCACGCTTCCACATTTCATCGTCCATCGATATTGTAATGTATGTCATCGAATAAAAAACATCGTTTTTTAGAATGGGCCTTCGTTTTTAACATCGTCCGCAACATATGGTAGCCAGAGTCGTGGTTCGTAATGTATTTTCTATTAGTTTTATCGAAGTTTGAAAAGTAGAAAATAGACGAAAGCGTGGCCAAGATGGGAGATAACCCTGATCAAGTAAACAACCAGACCACAACGGATAAATCTGCCGATCAACCTGTCGACGGAAACGATAATCAAGCAACAGTTGCTGCATTGCGCAGCAAGAAGAGAGTTTGTAAATCTCAATTGACAAAATCGAAGCTTTTGCTGACCAGCCTACTTTGTGCCGGTGAAAAACAAGAGCAACAAATTAGAAATGCTGTTGATGCTATATTACGACATCAAGATGCTGCTATTGATATTCTCAACAGTCTCTGTGATGAGGATCTTGAATTCGAAGCAGAACTCGACGCTGTTCAAGATGATTCGAGCATCTCAGAATTATTGTCGAGAGCTACAGATTGGTTGTGTAGACGTCAATCAAGGGAGGCAATTTCACCAGCTGAAACAGTCCGGCTTCAGCCCACAGTTAGTTCAACGAAGTCCAGAGCGAGAAATCCAACCGAATCTCCTCAACAAGATAGTAATGGTGTTAATACAGATAATAATGGTGCTAATACAGATGGTAATGGTGTCAATACAGATAGTAATGGTGTTAATACAGATGGTAATGGTGAAAGTTATCAACAATCTCCACAGGTTTCAAATTTTACACAAATAGATAGAGATATGTATAGGCAATTAGGTAGGGTGTCGATAGGAAAGTTCTCTGGCAATAAGAGAGAATACGCGCCATTCATAGATGCATTTCGAGAATGTATTAATAATACATCGTCTTCTAAAGCTTACAAAATGCTCCAACTTAGACAACACTTAACTGGTGAGGCATTAAAATCAATTGAAGGCTTTCCGGCTTCCGAAACTGGGTACGATGCAGCCCTTAATCGGCTTGAGGACAAATTCGGTGGTGACCGTCGCGCCGTTCTCATTCATTTGGAATCGATCATGAACGTTAAAAATGTCAATTTTAATGATCTAAAGAAATTTGAAGAATTTGTAGACAATTTAGAACTTTGTATTTTATCGCTTCGCGAAAGTGGCCGAACTGAAGAGTTTGGACCCAACTCCATGTTCTTTTGTGTTGCCCGATCGAGAATATCTTCGAACAATGTTGCTCAATATAAACGTTGGGCCACTTTAGAACGTAAACCAGAATCTGTTGTAACATTTCACGAATGGCTTTCGAAAGAAATCAAATATCGAGTAGAATCTAAGGAAGAGGTTGAAGGATTTTCGACTTCATCCTCATCGTTTTCATCGAGCAATAAAGCTGACAATTTTTCGCATACTAGATCTAGATATCACAATGATAGATCGAAAACTTTTGCTACAAAT
The DNA here is from genome assembly GCA_036850965.1 of Patella caerulea. Classification (NCBI taxonomy): domain Eukaryota; kingdom Metazoa; phylum Mollusca; class Gastropoda; family Patellidae; genus Patella; species Patella caerulea. The sequence goes on along the minus strand of JAZGQO010000060.1, from coordinate 14,167 downwards.
GCTAGAACAAATGATAATCCGAAATCGTGTGAACTCTGTACTCATAGTCACGAACCTGGTGTAATCAATTGTGCGTACTTTCGGTCCTTGTCCGTTCACGAACGTTGGTCGAAAGCCAAAGAGAAACGTTTATGTTTTCGGTGTCTTAGTGCAAATCATAGAGGTAATCAGTGTAATAACTGTCAACAGTGTAAATTTGATGGGTGTACACGTACTCATCACTTCTTGTTGCACGGAGGGGGATCGGGGGATTCAGACACGCCCTCGCTTGGTTCCAACCACCTACCAGCAGTTTATAGATCGTCCACATCTCAACCTTCGCCGTCTGCAGAATTTATATCGTCTAGGCATACGCACACGCAAGTTAGAAAAGCCACTGCCTTAGTAATGAGAGTTGTTCCTATCGTTATTCGAAGCGCCAACAGATCAATTCGTTGCAACGCTTTAATGGATGACTGCTCAACAGACAGTTATATAAACGAATGCGCAGCTGCAGAGTTAGGTTTACGGGGTGAAGTGTCGGACTTGAATGTCAATGTCTTAGGTGGAAAATCGAGCTCATTAAACTCCACATATGTAGTCGCAGAACTTTGTAGTCTTGATTACCGAACATGTGTTTGTTCGGCGCATTTACCGTTGAAAACGTTACCGGAGACTTGCGCACAGTTGATTGGAATAAACAAGCGCGATTTTGGCCGCATTTGCAGGGAATACCGTTTCCGCAAATTGAGAACACTCGTGTTGATGTTTTGATAGGTCTTAATGTTCCTGGTATTCATCGAGCTATCACGGAGATAGCAGGTCTCTCAAGTGAGCCAGTCGCCCGCTTAACTCCGTTGGGGTGGACATGCATTGGTCCTGTCAGTCCATTTCGACCTAATACAAATAATTTCGCTCATTTCGCGTATTTCGTGAAAACTGAATCGGATACAGATACATTACTTCGTAATTATTGGGAGATCGAGAACGCAGGCGTTCGGCTTGAATCACAGAACTTTACTAAGGCTGAGGAAGAGGCAATCCAATCTACACAGGACACTTTGCGTTTCGATGAATCCGTTAATCGTTATATCGTTGGCGTTCCTTGGAAATCGAATCGACATGAACTTCAGTCGAATTATCCAAGTGCGTTAAATCGTCTATACAAACTAGAACATTCGTTAGCTAAACGACCCGAGGTTGCTGAACAGTATTGTGAAACAATTCGTGATCATATACGAAAAGGATACGTTTCTCTGGTTGACTCGCATAGTGAACCGTCGTGGTATCTTCCGCATTTTGCAGTCGTTAGAAATGACAAATCGACGACGAAAGTGAGAATTGTAATGGACGCTGCAGCGCCAACTAACAATGTCGCTTTGAATGACTGTATTAACGCTGGACCAAAACTTCAGCGTGAACTTTTTGACGTTCTCCTCCGCTTCCGTAGCAAGCCAATCGCCATTGCCTCTGACATAAGTGAGATGTTTTTGAGAATTGGGCTTCGCAAAGAGGACCACCAATATCACAGATTCTTGTGGCGAGATTTGGACAATTATAAACCTGTTAAAATTTATGAATACAATAGACTAGTCTTTGGGAATACATCGTCACCATACTTGTCCCAAGCAGTGCTTCGAGAACATTGCAATCGAAATAGTCATGTATACCCAAATGGTACTAACTCGGTTTTGAATTCCATGTACGTGGACGACCTTCTGGATAGTGTCGAGTCCATCTCGGAAGCTATTCAATTGCGCCACGAGGTAACCGGTTTATTAGATAGTGCGGGTTTCAAGATTCGCAAATGGCTGTCCAACAAGACAGAAGTGTTGGCAGACATTCCTGTTTCGGATCGTGTAAATCGCCTCTCATTGGACGATAATAATTTACCATCCGTAAAAACTCTAGGTGTTTTATGGAAGGCAGAAACAGACACTTTCACTTTTGAAATCACGGAACCATCGGACATAGTTCTTACTAAGAGAGTGGTTGTGAGTAGAACAGCCACTCTTTTCGACCCACTTAACCTAGTCGCTCCGTTCACCATACGCGCAAAATTAGGTATACAAAAGACATGGGTACGTGGATTAGACTGGGACGACGAGTTACCCGGTGATCTTGCCTTTAATTGGACTAATTGGTTCAAAGAACTTTCTTTATTAGCAAATGTCGAAGTATCGAGGTGTTTAGTAAACGACGGATCGCGCATTGTAAACAAGACTATACATGTATTCGTCGATGCTTCAGAAAAGGCATTCGCAGCTTGTTGTTACCTTAGGAGCGAGTATGAAGATGGCTCAGTCACTTCTAATTTGATAGTTGCAAAAACGAGGGTAGCTCCTTTAAAAACAATTTCTATTCCAAAGTTAGAACTATGTGGAGCAATTTTAGGAGTTCGCTTAAGCTTAACTGTTCGTGAAGTATTAAATATTTCGATGAAATTAGTAACTTTTTGGTGCGATTCACAGAACGTGTTATATTGGATAAAGGGTGAATCAAGGAATTACAAACCGTTTGTTGGACATCGTGTGGGTGAGATTCACCAACTAACTGAACCTAGTCAATGGCGTTTTGTACCGACAAATTTAAACAGTGCTGATTTAGCTACGCGCGGCATGACCGCAGCCGACTTAGCCCACAGTGACGCATGGTGGTATGGCCCATCGTTTCTTTCGCAAGAATCGTCACATTGGCCAAAAATCGAGATACCAGCTTCAGTTGATACAGCTTTGACTGAAGTTCGATCTAATGTCTCGGATACTTTTCTAACGTTTCCACGCATAGAAGACTTCGGAAGATTAGCACCGTCACGTTTTTCTAAGTGGTCTAAACTTTTAAGAATAACTTCGTGGGTGCTTCGGTTTGTAAACAATTCAAGAAACTCTAACTCGCGCATCCTATCAAAAACTCTAAGTTCTGAAGAAATTGATCACTCTAGAAGATTTTGGTATAAATTTGCTCAAGCTACTGCATTTAGTGATGAGATTAACGCAATTTTTAAGGGAGAGTCTATTCCTAAGAGTTCAAAACTGTTAACAGTACATCCCTGTTTAGATAACAATGGAGTACTTCGCGTCGATGGAAGAATCGGCAAGTCAGAACATTTATCGTATGATGCGAAATTCCCCGTTATATTGCCGGGAGATAGCTATGTATCGCGTCTTATCGTATCGGCTTGTCACGAGGATGGCAACCACGACATCGGTGTTTCACACACATTGTCGCTTTTACGGACTGCATTTTGGATTATTCGTGCTCGTTGTCTCGTAAAATCTGTCAAGTCCGCTTGTAATGAGTGCGTCAGACGTCGCAAGAAGCCTGCCGAACAAGTTATGGCACCTTTGCCTGCATATCGTCTTGGATCTCCACTACGTGCGTTCGCAAGGGTTGGTGTTGACTATGCGGGACCTTTCTATACCAAGCACGGTAGGGGTAAAACTAGATTCAAGAGATACTTGTGTTTATTTACGTGTTTATCTAGCCGCGCTTGTCATTTGGAGATGGCGTGGAGTATGGACACAGAATCGTTTTTGTGCGCGTTTTCCCGGTTTACAAATCGCCGAGGCAAACCTTTAACCGTATTGTCAGATAATGGGTCGAACTTTATTAGTGCAGAACGAGAATTAAGCGATTTGTTACGCGCCTTAGACCAAACTCGAATTGGTACTTCAATGGCGAACAACGCTATCGAATGGAAGTTTAATCCTCCGTTATCGCCACATTTCGGTGGAGTCTTCGAAGCCATGATAAAGTCTGCGAAACGGGCTATCAAAGCCATAACTCGTGATGCTGACGTAAGCGACGAAGAACTAATCACAGCTTTTACAAAAGCTGAAGGTCTGATAAATTCTAGACCACTGTGTTACCAGGGTGATGACGCGTTAGATGACCCTGTATTGACCCCAAATCATTTTATATACGGACAAGTTAGTGGTCAATTGGCACCGGAGTCGGTTGACAGTTGTCGTTTCAATCCACAAAAACGATGGCGCCGAGTTCAGGAATTGGTAAAACATTTCTGGCAGCGTTGGTTACGCGAATTATTACCAATGCTCAATTCTCGTAAAAAATGGAATCGTACTCATAGAGATTTCCAGGAAGGAGATATCGCGATAGTTGTGGATCCCCAATCGCCGCGTGGAAAATGGCCTTTAGGTCGAATAATCAAAGTGTATGAAGGTGTCGATAATCACGTTCGCGTTGTGGATGTGAAAATTGGAGAAAAAATCTACAGGCGATCTATAAGTCATTTGTGTCCATTAGATGTGTAATATTATAGTGTAAACCTGTGTAGTACTATAGGTATTGTAGGACTTCTTCTTGTTGTGTTCTTCTTGTGATCGACAAATGCTACTACAGCAATTAGTTGTAAATAACTTTATTACAAGCTAACAAGTTTACAGGTTCCTTGTTCTCGAACAGATAATGGCTGGTAGAATATCTGGGTGAGTTTCTCCCGAATTTCGTTCTACCCCCTATTTTATATCCCCCAGTTCCTGCAGACTCAAGATCAACTTTGAACCTACATTCCATTCCAAATATGGAATAAAGCCTTACAATTCTCACCACCACAATCAGGTGATACTCCTTATATGGTCTTCCAATCATAGGTTAAATAACAGATAGAACTTGACGAATAATTTGACAGTGGTTAGAATTTTACCAAAACATCACTTGTTTTTTATGTATAGCTTTTCATTCAGTGCACTAGGTGCATGTGAATTTGACTTTATAAAAATAGTTGTTTTTAACAATTTTCCCAAAGACACAATATGGTCTTAAAGACCATATTCTTACATACCTTCCCTCGCTAAAGACATGTTCTTACCATAGTAAAAACATGTAATAAAAAAAATATAGATCTTAAGGGGAATAAGGGAAACGGGAGAACAAGGAAACCTTTGGAAAGAAACATAGGATTACATCAATAAAATTTCATGCATAAAATTATTTCCATATGATAACGCTTCACTTTTAAAAACTAAGTCAAATTCAAAAAGTTTTTTATTCTTGAAGTGTCCTAAACGCGCTAACAGTTCACACTACTACACAAGTATAGTAAAACACAACACAACTGTTGTTAAACGTTCATCGGTTGGCATCCTTTAAGTCCAAGTCACATTCCCGAAACAAACCATCATTCCTTTTCAAATAGATAATTAAGATAATGATATGAAATTAAGTTCTGCTACAACACACATCATTCTATAATATGTGACCTAATGAAGTTGACCTCCATAGTTTGTTTGATAATATACACTCAGTCTACACGAGTAGGGTCACATATTTGACTTCTGGTTACCACAAAAGGTGAAAAGTTACACCATGTTTAATTGTTAATGACAGTTTGATAGGCAACACAGCTACCGAACAATGTGTACTGGAACTGAAACACTCTGGATATATATGTCTATATAGATACAAGTATAATATGGATATATTATATAAGCGCAATAGGAATATTATATAAAAGCTGTCGACAGATGCGCGCACAAACAGTCACTGATTAGTAGGATATTCACCCATAAACAAAAGTTGTATGAATTACACACATTCCGTGAATGACTGTTTAACACAACACTTCTTATGAAGTCACCTGGAAAATTTCCTTTATATCTGGCAGAATAAAGTCGGGAGGTAATTTCTCCACTAATTTCCTTTCCTTTGGAATCATTTTACCAGTAGCAGCAGGAATAGTCGTAGTTATTGACGACGAAGTAGGTGTACCAAGTCCTGACGTTGATTGAGCAACGGTGGTCTGTGGCGAGATGGTTGCTGATTCATTCCCATTAGTTGTTAACTCGCCTCTTCTTGATAGAGCCATTTCTTCTCTTGTACTGACCTCAGGACGATTTCCACATTGTTTCATACTAAAATAATGACTTACGAATTTCTTAAATTTTGGGTTGCAATTATAGCAACATATACAGCCAATGAGAATTACAAGTGTTGAACCAATAAGTATTATTAAATAATAACATAAAGGTCAGGGTTTGTCTTTCTCTAAGTACCTCAAATTTTGTAACTCATAAATTAACCCTTCCATAGAAATTTCTCTTAAATGTTCTAACTTCGGTGGTAATTTATTAAGATAGCTATGTGTAGAGATTTCCTAAAGAGTGTCTAAAGCTTTTATCCGAAAGATTTGTTAGTTTTATGAAACCAAATTACAGTCCACCTACACATAGGAGTAACATTTCAATCAAGGGAAATCGTGAGTCTAGTAAGTCTACGAATTTTAGTAACCCAACCGTTTTTGGAACAACACAACTGTTTTTGGCATTCCTAACTAAAAATCGACTCAGTTAATTAATCATTAACGTAAGAAAATCAAATATTATAGCATACTGGCAATCAGTTTTAACAACTGTTTCGTTTTTTTATTCGACGATTTTTCAGGTTTTAATTTACCATCGCTCTTGATATCGCATTCAAGGACATCCGCATCTATGTTGCGTTCATCATCAGAGGTGTCACTACCACTTGATGACAAGCTATTCGTGTCCATAACATTTTCAGTATCTTGATCATCACGAGCCTTCAGACGCTTGGATAATTCCATTAATGGAACATCTTCCCCGTCCGACGCGCTTTCCGATCTTTCCCGCCTAAATCGTGTAGCCAGTTGTGCCAATGGTACATCATCATCGGGCTCACTGGTTTCATTTTCTGAGCTAGAATCGGAACTCGATGGATCTTCAACATATTGTGCCTTTCGTAGCAACTTTTCCTTATCGGATTGTTTTTCCGGAATTTGCCAATTATCAAGTTTTGCTAAACGCAGATCTTGTGCATTTGACTTTGTAGTTCGGCCTGTTAATTGGTTATGTATTATAAAGGAGACCGGCGATGTTTGTTCGATTATCCGATAATACGGTGTCCATCTTTCCTGTAATTTGTGTTTTCGAAGATGGTTTTTATAATACACTGGGTCACCCACCTTAAAAAGGGTGTCAGTTGCATTTTTATTCACATATTCAGCGTTTTTACGCTGGGTTTTCCTTAACCTCTTGTGAACCAAAAGAAAAGCCTTATGCTGATTTTGCAACGCTATTTCGTGAGGATCAGTTCCCAAATATTTCCTTCGAGGTTTCAAAATGTTGTCCAATGGCAATACAGGATCGCGATTATACAACAAGTAAAAAGGAGAAACTTTTGTAGATTCATTGACATTAAATCGAATAGCGGCCAAAGTTTGATTTAAGTATAAATCCCAAGTGTTATAACATTCAGCGATCTTTTTAGATAATATGTCGTGCATCGTGCGGTGCATGCGCTCAACACGCGCGTTCGCTTGCGGGTGGTAAAACGACGTAAGGACGTGTTTAATATTTAATTCTTTAAGTGTTTTCTCCATTATCCTATTGACGTTCTCGCTACCGTTGTCTGTAACCAATTCTAACGGTGCACCATATCGAGGGAAAATTTCCTCTATAAGTAAGTGGGCGACATTCTCGGCAGATTTACTTTTTACTGCAAAGGCCTCCGCATAACCCGAAAAATGACAAATAAAACTAATTATATATTTGTTCCCCGAAAGTGTTGTCGGATACGGCCCCGATAAGTCTAACCCTATCTTCGCAAAAGCATAAGGTGGTATATCATAGAACTGCATAGGTGGAATTTGTTTAGTTAAAGACCTCGATTGACACAACACGCATTCATTTACATGATTATGAATACGGACATACATGTTTGGAAAATAATAATGTCTTTTTATGGTATCGTGTGTTTTATCTATGCCCAAATGTCCGTTATTGTCATGATATTGTTTTATAACAGTATTTTGAAGGTGTTGAGGTATGTATAACCTCAGTGTTGGGTCATCATCAGGACTTGAGATGAAATATAAAACTTTATCTATAAGCAGAAATCTATTTTTTGTCTTACTACCACCCGTATTTGCCTTTAGTTGTTTAATAATAGATACAATTTCCGGATCGTCATTTTGTTCCTTTTCTATGTCAAAATTATCCACATTTAAATCTATTTTATCCGGCAGATCTTTATCCGGAACAGTACACTTCGCATAATTATGTGGAACGAATTCATTTGAATTGAATGCACTAATCTCAAACATATTATCACTAGTGCGCGGTTCGATTGTTTCACCGTCAGAGTTATTATCATTTGCTTCTTGTTTTGATGGAACTCGAGAGAGAAGATCAGCTATAGAATTTTGTTTTCCGGGTACATATTCAATCCTACAATTAAATCCCGCGATCCCCAATGCCCATAGCTGTATTTTCTTATTTTGCATAGGTGATTCCAAAAGATATTGCAACGGCTTATGATCAGTTCGGATCGTAAATTTGGCATTATGTAAATAATAATCCAACTTTTGTAACGCGTAATGGATGGCATAAGCCTCACGTTCTACAACACTCCACTTCACCTGAGACTTTGACAACTTGTGTGACAAAAAGTAAATTGGGCGTTCGACTTTTCCTCCGTTTCCATCCTCGTGCACCTGCACTAACGCTGCGCCTATAGATGTATCGCTTGCATCAGTATAAAGGATATACGGTAAATTAGGATCTGGGTAAGCTAATAACGGCACCGTCGTTAAACTCTCTTTTAAAAATTCAAAAGCAGTTTGACATTCAGATGTCCATTTAAACTTTGCATATTTTTTCGTTAATTTGATTAAAGGTTCAGCAATGGTAGAAAAATTTGGAATAAAGCGTCTATAATAACTACACATTCCCATAAAACTCCTAACTTCTTTTACCGTACGAGGTTGATCCATACCCTTAATAGCACAAACCTTATCCTGATCTGTTTTAATTCCTTGAGGAGTGATGACGAAACCCAAATATTTAGTTTCTTGTTGAAAAAAATTACACTTAGAGGGTTTTAATTTCAACCCATGTTGTCGCAAACGATCAAATACAAGCTTAATATGTTCATAATGTTCTCGCTTTGAACGAGAATAAATTAGTATATCATCGATATATGCTATTGCAAAATCTTCAAGTCCTTTAAGAACCCGTGCCATTAAATGCGAGAAAATACTTGGACAATTGTTAATTCCAAATGGCATAACATTGAATTCAAACAACCCTCTATGGCATACAAACGCTGTTTTTTCCTTATCTTTTTCATCGACCAAAACTTGCCAATACCCTGATTTCATATCGAGAGTTGTGAAGTATTCTGATTTATCTAATCGCCCTAACATGTCCTCAATGAGGGGTAGGGGCCAACTGACGGTCTTAGTGATTTTATTAAGCTTCCGAAAGTCAACGCAAAATCGTTTTGTTCCATCCTTCTTGTCTACTAAGACAATAGGAAATGACCAAGGACTGTTACTCTCTTTTATGATATTATTACGTAACATGTCGTCGATAGCCTCATTAACAACGGGTCTAGACGTCAATGGAGTACGATATGCCCGCTGTTTGATGGGGGAATGGTTACCTGTGTCAATAGTCATTTTTACAGTATCGGTATGTCCTAGCTCGGAGTCACTGATCGCAAATAAATCATGATTTTTCCTCAAAAGATTAAATAACTTAGCGCGTTCCGTATCTGGCACATTGATTTTAGCAAATTTTTCATTTAAATTAGCATTAGTACACTGCGAAGCACCATGTAAAACCTGATCCACAGACGCTATCGTACTGTCAAACGCATCGACAGCACGACCAATAACACATCCGCTTTTTAATCGAAACGTTTTGTTCGTACCGTTTACAAGAAAGACTGGGATTCTTTTACCAAAAGTTTTCGCACGCTCCATGCTGAACAAAGAATTGCTGATCATAAGTCCTGGTTCGCTACTCACAAACCCTTTAGTTGCTTGTTCAACCATGAAGACATCTTGCCTACTGTCGTAACTATGTCTCTTCAATTTCGCATGAACGATGTACCTTGTCTGGGGTTTTAAAATGACATCGTTTGCTATTCGCAAAACAGAAGATATTTCTGCGTCATTATCCAAGGAAACATACATTTTTCCAATTCTCATACATCCTAAATCAAAGAAAAGCCTACAGCCATGAGAAACGAGAAAATCCCGACCTAAAATGACGTTTCTATTCATATTGGAAACAACATGAAACACGTGTCTTAACTTTTTACCTTTGATTTGAAATTCCAAATTTGCAGAACCGACCAATTTAAGTTCAAGTCCATTTACTGACTGTAATATAATTTTACTTTTGTCCAATTTTGGTTTATATTTTAAAGAATCATATACCTGCTTACTAACTAAAGATACTTGAGCCCCGGTGTCAACTAATGATCGAAAATTTCGTTTTTCTATTTTAATCAAACATGAACTTGAACAACCCGAAACATTTATACCAGAGAAGGGCTTTTTATATCTACTCTTCCCGTAAGCCCCCCGAAAAGAGTATCTTAGTTTCCCGATTTATGTGGAGTTTTAGGCTTAACTGATTTATCCCGTCGTTTATACCTTGGGTTTGATTTAAGATAGTCATCAAATTTCCTACAGTCCCGTTTAAAATGTCCCTCTACGCCACAAAACCAACAAGTCGTATTTCCTTGAAAACTCACCTTAACCTCGTTTACACCTCGTTTTTGTCTGCATTCGCGGCTTACATGACCACGACGAAAACATATTCCACACGTGCGGTTTCGTACATAATCAACATCCATGGGTTCATGTTCGCTATTTGTATATACGCGTGTGTGTTGTCCGCCTAATCTTAACGCAAATCTTTTCCTAATATTTTGTTCTTGGCTGGCCAAATCTACGGCAGCGACGAAAGTCTGCGGGTCGTCTCGTAAAATTTTTGTTTTGATATTTTCGAGCTGAAGTCCGTCGACAAAAAAATTAATTAATTGCCTATCAAATTCTCGCTGTCCGGCATAACCTGGAAATGCTTCAGCGGCTAGAGATAGAATTCTTTCAGCAAAAACTTGCACGTTTTCTTCGGGTTTTTGTCTGATTTTTGTTAGAATTGCCAATGCCTGTTGTGTGTCTGTAATTTCCGAAAAAGTGTTAATCAAATCCTGTTTTAAAGCATCCCACGTTAAATTGGCATCTGCCATCATTTTTCTTTGAATAAAATGACTTACGACCCCCCTACTTGATTGAAAAGCGACTAACTTTACCCGGTCTTCAGGTACTGTGGCGAGAACACAGTATTTTTCAATATTTTTGATCCATTCTTTAAATTGTTTTGGATCCCCTTTATACGGTTCAATTATATTAGCTACCGAATTTGTGGAAATTGAGGAAGACAAACCTATCAACTGGGCACCTAAATTTCTATAAAATTCTTCAGCCATTATTACAGATAGAAATTAGTGAAAAATCGAAAAGAGATACTCACAAAAAATAAAATTTGGCTAATTCTATCCGTCCCTGGAAATCACGGCTCCAAATCAACACTGTAGTACTATAGGTATTGTAGGACTTCTTCTTGTTGTGTTCTTCTTGTGATCGACAAATGCTACTACAGCAATTAGTTGTAAATAACTTTATTACAAGCTAACAAGTTTACAGGTTCCTTGTTCTCGAACAGATAATGGCTGGTAGAATATCTGGGTGAGTTTCTCCCGAATTTCGCTCTACCCCCTATTTTATATCCCCCAGTTCCTGCAGACTCAAGATCAACTTTGAACCTACATTCCATTCCAAATATGGAATAAAGCCTTACAATTCTCACCACCACAATCAGGTGATACTCCTTATATGGTCTTCCAATCATAGGTTAAATAACAGATAGAACTTGACGAATAATTTGACAGTGGTTAGAATTTTACCAAAACATCACTTGTTTTTTATGTATAGCTTTTCATTCAGTGCACTAGGTGCATGTGAATTTGACTTTATAAAAATAGTTGTTTTTAACAATTTTCCCAAAGACACAATATGGTCTTAAAGACCATATTCTTACACCTGTGTTTTTAGAAAATATGTATCCATAGTGTGCGTTTTATGGAGTTTATAGTGTGCGTTTTATAGAGTCCATAGTGTGCGTTTTATGGAATAAAATATAAAATAAAAAAAAATGTATATCGTGTTCATTCGTGTATATTGTGTTCAATCGGTAAATTCGTGAAATTTTAGTGAAATGCATCGAAACATCGTTCATTGTTTAAAAACTGTTCGAGACTTGACATTAACTATAGAACTTTTGTGATTATTTTGTTCATAATATGTAGGTTATCTGTTTTTTCGCTTTTGATGTTAGTCACACCAAGGAGGGGGATATGTTTAAAATGATATTACGTGATCGATATGGTATTAGAGCGCAGCCATTCGAGATCACATTTTTCGATCAGGTGTCAAACACAGCATATATCCCATCGTACCTCTGAGGGTGAAGAGCTTCGAGAGAGAAAGAACGGATAGCACGCTTCCACATTTCATCGTCCATCGATATTGTAATGTATGTCATCGAATAAAAAACATCGTTTTTTAGAATGGGCCTTCGTTTTTAACATCGTCCGCAACAAGCATATTGTATTAATTCCGTTATACAAGTAACCACAACGGTAAATGTATCAGATAAATAGTTCAAAAATCTAATTATGTAATGTCAGCATGAGTGAGGGAGGTACGTTTTCAAATTATCCGCCCTTAATGATTGTGCTATTTTTATATCCACCAATCCTATACATCGCCAATTGGAAAGAAAGTTGACAAAGGGAAGTAACTTATTCTAATTGTGTATTTATCAGGAATCAGACTAGTAATTATTTGCCCATTGACTTCAATGTTAAATGGCTGTAACATCACAGCCTGTAGCATTTTGCTCAACATTCCGTTGGTTCCAATCTTTATAGGCACAGTGCTCCCGTAATCTGGAAAAACCTAGCAAGTCAAATTTTGGTAAAAACTGAGTTAGGTCTATATTTGGACTTAGTACACATGTATATAATAATAGGTTTTTTTCTCCTTCACCGAAAGGGCTTCTAATTATCTTCATCTAAAAAGACAAAATCAAATTGGTTATATATTCAGTAGCTTAACAAAAACAGTTTTCCTTTGTTTACTCAAGCTACATTCAACACTGTTACTAGGGTTTTCAAGATAACGGGAGAATGGGGACCACATTCGGCAATCTCCTCATCATCTCTCTTCCGACAAAATGATGGCTCTGCACCCCCTATCCCTCCACTCTAATATCATGAATATTACCCCAAACTGCTATGAAATTGCAAATTTGGTCCCTTTTCTCCAATTCTAGACCAAAAAGTCAGCTCAAAAAATGCAGGAAGAGGAGAGACAAAAAAATAAGGGAAAAATTGTCTATTTATAATTCGCACTACATTCACATCATGAAATAAGGGGAAATAATTACTAGTCCTATGAGTCCCAGTCCATTAACAACAAATTATATAATAATATATTAATGAAGACAAGCCGTTTATATCTAGGTAGGGTCAAGACTTTTATTGAGGATCGCTCGTTCGTTCCCAGAGTTTTGCGTCCACGTGATATCGTAGATAAGTTAATCTGAATCAAATTGCCAAGCATAAGTTCAATAATAATAAACATAACAGAATGAAACGTTTCAGATAAAGAACGTATAGTAATAATAATAACAAAAGTCAAACATATAGATATTACATTTTGGAAATGAGCGAAACCATTCGACAGATTTTGATAATGCAATTATATAATTATAAATGAATTAGAAATATATCAAATATTTACATAAATCATTCGGTAGATGGACATGAACGACTGGTTTGTAAACTGTTTTTGATTGGTTCGTAGACCTTATCTGCAATCAAGGCCAGGGCAGATAATTTGAAATCGTGGGAACCCTAAGGGTTAACCCAGGGTATAGTTAAGTAGAACGGAATGACAACACTGAGGATACCGATGATGTTGTCATGCAAGATACGCTCATATTTTGCAAGAGTTTTTATTAGACAATGATGAACTGACTGACATTATTTTGAGCCAACCATCTAGAAAGCTGCCATCCCTTCAGGTTTTAACGCGCCTGAAATTCCCAATCCCGCTGTTAAATAAAAATGGAATGATTGATGACTCCAGGGATTCACTGGTCGTCGCATGTCGACTGATATGGTAATGTGATCAGTATGTGCTGAATATTAGGATTTCCACTCCACTATAGGACGTAGTTATGCAACCCTACGTCATGTTATACTTTCATCCCACTTCTACTCATTGCCAACTGTCCTGTTTATTTTCATTACACGCGTAAAAGTATCCGTGTGTCAGAAAGAGTAATGT
>JAZGQO010000059.1:0-27765 GCA_036850965.1 Patella caerulea | reverse complement strand
CAGGTTATGTTATGTGGGAGTATTATGTGTGTAATACCAACTCGGTGCGCGTGAAAAGAATTACTTGGGATTATTAAATCGGGTACGGTACTGTCTTCTAGCTCGTTCTAGGGTTAGGGTTGTTTGTTTGTTTGTTTGTGCTATTTTTTGAGAGGGGGGGGGGGGACTGTTGTTTTTGTGTTGTATTTGTTTTTCACCGACTAAGTAATTAGAATATGATGGGTTTCTTTCTGAAGAATTTAGGTGGCCCTGAAAAGGGCCGTTTGATATGCTTTGGGAGCGTTGTAAGATCTAACCTCCGAATCCGTACAGAGTTCGGCCTTGTCTCTTCAAAGCGTAGACGACATCCATGGCTGTGACGGTCTTTCGCTTGGCATGCTCGGTGTATGTTACAGCATCTCGGATAACGTTTTCCAAAAATACTTTAAGGACACCACGGGTTTCTTCGTAGATCAAACCAGAAATACGTTTTACACCACCTCTTCGGGCCAAACGTCTGATGGCTGGTTTAGTGATACCTTGGATGTTATCACGAAGGACTTTCCTGTGACGTTTGGCTCCTCCTTTTCCCAAACCTTTTCCTCCCTTTCCTCGTCCAGACATTTTGTGACAGTTGATTCGATGTTGCTTGTTCAAAGAAAACAGCAAGTATGATTCCTCGACACTGAATTTCTATGGTTATAAGAGTTGAGCGCGGACCTGTGAGAGAGACTGTGTTTTTTCGTTCACGCCAGCGTTATTTTTCTGCGTTCCACCACACATCACATATTTCCTGTAATGTCAGCCTTTCTTTCCTTCCTACTTTTTTTTTTATCTTATTTATTTATTTATTTATTTATTCTTTCTTTCTGTCATTCATTCCTTCATTCATTTTCGGTTCGTGAGTGAGTGATGGATGGATGGATGGATGGATGGATGTATGGATGAATGTTAGGTAGGTAGGTAGGTAGGTAGAATGAATGAATGAATGAATGAATGAATGAATGTACGTACGTACTGGAGGAATGGATAGATGAATGAATGAATGAATGATTGAATGAATGAATAAATGAATGAATGAATGAATGAATATGCCTGTTATTTTTGCGTTATGGCATGGCTTCTAGTGGTTTCATATAAGATGAGTAATGTGTTATGTTTTCCTTTGTTTTACGTGATTGAATTGGATGGGATTGGATTACGTTAACTGCAGGTAATAACCCTAGTAATAGTTAGGATAACTTGATATTTTGTGTCGAGTACCAGGCCAGGGGATGTGCGTAATTTTGCGATTATTAGAATATGTTCGTTTTCTCTCTGATATATTTAGGTGGCCCTGAAAAGGGCCGTTTTTTTATCAGTGCGACAAAAAGTTGCTTTTTATTTGGAAGCAGCCTTCTCGGATTTCTTGGGCAGGAGCACAGCTTGGATGTTGGGTAGAACACCACCTTGGGCGATAGTTACTCCGGACAACAGTTTGTTCAATTCCTCGTCGTTTCGGATGGCCAACTGGAGATGACGGGGAATGATTCTGGATTTCTTGTTGTCACGGGCGGCGTTGCCAGCCAACTCGAGAACTTCGGCAGCTAGGTACTCAAGGACTGCAGCCAAGTAAACTGGGGCGCCGGCTCCAACTCTCTCGGCATAGTTTCCCTTTCGGAGAAGTCGATGGATACGACCAACGGGGAACTGTAATCCAGCCCGGGATGATCGGGTCTTACTCTTTCCCTTTACTTTTCCTCCCTTTCCTCGTCCAGACATGTTGAATGATGATCGTTCGTCGCTTAATTTAAACAGACAAATGAGTGGCGGAAACTAGCGACTTTTCCTTTTATGCCCGCCAAACAGAGTCGGGGGGGCTTATATGATGCTTACTATGAGGTCCGCGCGATCGTCGCTAGCACGCTCGATCCGATTTCCCGACTCCACTTGGTAGGTATAAAAGGCTTTTTCGCGAGTTGCGTTTTTCATTCACTGTCTTAACTGAGTTACAGCAGTCATGCCACCAAAGGTCTCATCCAAAGGCGCCAAGAAAGCCGGAAAGGCGAAAGCCGCACGTTCCGGAGACAAGAAAAGGAAGAGGAGACGAAAGGAATCGTACAGCATCTACATTTACAAAGTCTTGAAACAAGTCCACCCCGACACCGGTGTGAGCAGCAAGGCCATGTCTATCATGAACAGTTTCGTCAACGACATCTTCGAAAGAATTGCTGCCGAAGCCTCAAGACTCGCCCATTACAACAAAAGATCAACCATTACAAGCAGGGAGATTCAGACTGCCGTCAGACTTTTGTTGCCCGGTGAATTGGCTAAGCACGCCGTCAGCGAAGGTACCAAGGCTGTCACCAAATATACCAGCAGCAAGTAAATGTTTTCCACCCGAAACAAAAACGGCCCTTTTCAGGGCCACCGAAATCATCCAGAAAGAAAACCTTCATGTTCTATACGAATCAAAAATCCCACATCACATCAATTCAATACAACTCAAGCCTAACCCTAACCCTAACCCTAACCCAAAATGAAAGTACACACATGAAATAGATAGACAGGTGAAAGAAAAACAAATATATAAACACATAGACTAAATAGATAATGAGAACACAAAATCAAATACATAAACGAACGAACGAACGTAGATGCATACAAACAACGATCAAACAGCTTACCCGAAAAATGACACTTGTATTGTTTTTTTTTGTCATCATTATTCTCAATATAGCACTGATTACGACTTCTGTTTCCTCGTCTATCCCTGGCTGATAGACGCGAAGGACTAAAGGGACGGTGGTGAGGTGACAGGGGGTGAATGACGACAGATCATTTCGTATGATTATATAGGCACAAGCTTCTCGTGCATGTTTTCATAGCATGTTTTCTTAGCAATTAAGTTGACGCAAGTCTCGATGCCCAGTCTTGTCTTATGAAAACACGGAAACTCCCGAAAAAGCATGACCTCCCCCTCCAAAAAAAACCTAAAACCAAAATGAATAAAGAAATAAAAAGAAGAGAAAAGCAAAACGGGGAAAAGGAAAGAGAGTAGAAAGAGGGAAAAGAAGACGAGGCAAGAAGCAGAAAGATAGTTTTGGGCATGCATTCTAAAATCGGATCGAGAAATGGAGTTGGGAAACAGTGTTGGAATTCAACCAATGAAAGCGTTTTATTTTGAACCAATGGGAGGGCCGGATTCTGGCGGAGGCGACCAATGACGTTGCGTGCCGCGCTTTGCGAGCTTTGTGAATTTGTGTGTGTATTTATAGTAGAAGGCGAGGTGTTTGGTGTTTCATTTCTACTCCGACTCGACAAGAAGAAGAGAAGACTAAAGATGGCTCGAACCAAGCAGACTGCTCGTAAATCGACTGGAGGCAAAGCCCCACGAAAACAGCTCGCCACCAAGGCCGCTAGAAAGAGTGCCCCCGCCACCGGCGGTGTGAAAAAACCCCATCGATACAGGCCAGGTACCGTGGCTCTCCGAGAAATCCGTCGATACCAGAAGAGCACCGAGCTTCTCATCCGAAAGCTCCCCTTCCAGCGATTAGTCCGTGAAATCGCCCAGGATTTCAAGACCGATCTCCGATTCCAGAGCTCAGCCGTGATGGCCCTGCAAGAAGCTAGCGAGGCTTACCTGGTTGGACTTTTCGAAGACACCAACTTGTGCGCCATCCACGCCAAGAGAGTCACCATTATGCCCAAGGACATCCAGCTTGCCCGAAGAATCCGAGGAGAACGAGCCTAAATTACTTGGCTTTGTGTTATTAAAACGGCCCTTTTCAGGGCCACCTAACTCGTTCAGAAAGAAACGTTTCCATGTTCTATAATCAAAACAAAAGATTTACATTACATGACATCCTCCCCCTATGAAATGAAATCCCGTATAAAAAAACAAAAATTATGCACACACACACACACACACAGGGAATATATCTGCAGAATAATAGAGAGAGAGAGAGGGAGGGATGAATGAAAACGTGGGGTATTTCACTTGTCGATGGAATCAAGCAATAAAGCCCGTCTGTAATGGCGGTTCATTGAGTGAGCGTGTTTTTAGTGTCCGCGTGGGAATCCTGCCACAGTCCTTCGTGCCGTATAAATTTTAAAGAAAATGGGCTGAACTGCAAGTGTGATGTTTTTTCTAGCCGGCAGTCGCCCCCTGCACGAAATCGAAGCTTAAATTCGAGGGTAAAATTGACTCTGAAAGGACGGTTTTGTATTTGAGAGACTCGATGTGCGCCTTTCAAGCCTCGTTCTCAGACTAATTATTGACTGGGAGTACAAAATATTTGTATGAGTGTAAAGCCCGATTTCTTCTCTTTCCAATGGCGTAGTCCAATTTTTCTCCCATTGAAAACTAAGTTTGAATTTGAGAGAAAATGCGAAGCAATAAACACATATTTGGAGTGATTTGCGTTCGGGGCGAATAAGTGCTCTCTACGAAGTCCGCGTCCGCCTTGTATGTTTTTTCACGAACCATCGCGGCTCATTCCCTAGTTGACAGCGGAAGAAGTACGACGTTTTTGCATCCTACGCAAACACAGACCTTATTCCAGTGAAAATGGCAGATGTAGCAGCTCCAGCACCCGCGACAAAATCACCCAAAAAGAAGATGGCATCCAAGCCCAAGGCAGCCGCCACACACCCGAAATACGTTGACATGATCCGCGCTGCCATTGGCAGTTTGAAGGAAAGGGGTGGTTCATCACGACAAGCTATCTTGAAATACGTCATGGCTAACTACAAGGTCGGGTCCGATCTCAACATGGCTAACTCCCGGGTAAAAACCGCCTTGAAAAATGGTGTCAAGTCCGGAGTTATCAAGCAGTCCAAGGGCACGGGAGCAGCCGGTTCCTTCAAACTTGGTGACGTGAAGGCCGAAAAACCCAAAGTGAAGAAAGCCGCTAAAAAGTCTCCTGCTAAGAAAACGGCCGCCGCCAAGAAACCCAAGGCAAAGAAAGCAGCACCCAAGAAAGCCGCTACACCGAAGAAGGCCAAGGCCACCGGAGCCAAGAAGACAGTAAAACCAAAGAAGGCCAAGTCACCCAAAAAGGTCAAAACCCCTAAAAAGGTTAAAACCGCCAAGCCAGCCAAAAAAGCAGCCCCCAAGAAGAAAGCTGCCGCCAAATCTAAAAAGGCATAAATGTCTTTTCCCGAGCTTTATTGCACGACTGTAAAACGGCCCTTTTCAGGGCCACCAAAAATTTCCAAGAAAGAATGCCTTTTCATATTCTAATTGAAATGTACCCATTTGTCGCATAATAAGTGACCACCAATTCGCATACATTTCCACTGGCCCCTAGCGCGCGATTACTAAATACTACTCTATTATACGAGTTTCCCGACATTTTTTTCAGTGCTAAATGGACGCCTGGGTGATAATTTTGGGGAGGAAATATTGGGTTTGCATATAATAGAATTAGTCTTTTTTGTATAACATATGCGAATCGGAGTAGGCCCGCACTACAAAACAAGTATATCGATTGTTGAATATGGGGCAGCTATCTATTGTCGAAATAGAGGACACAGTAAGTTCTCCGGAGTGCATATGGAGACTTGTTAAGCATGGGCTCTGACGGTTAAAATGAGTCAGGTTATGTTATGTGGGAGTATTATGTGTGTAATACCAACTCGGTGCGCGTGAAAAGAATTACTTGGGATTATTAAATCGGGTACGGTACTGTCTTCTAGCTCGTTCTAGGGTTAGGGTTGTTTGTTTGTTTGTTTGTGCTATTTTTTGAGAGGGGGGGGGGGGACTGTTGTTTTTGTGTTGTATTTGTTTTTCACCGACTAAGTAATTAGAATATGATGGGTTTCTTTCTGAAGAATTTAGGTGGCCCTGAAAAGGGCCGTTTGATATGCTTTGGGAGCGTTGTAAGATCTAACCTCCGAATCCGTACAGAGTTCGGCCTTGTCTCTTCAAAGCGTAGACGACATCCATGGCTGTGACGGTCTTTCGCTTGGCATGCTCGGTGTATGTTACAGCATCTCGGATAACGTTTTCCAAAAATACTTTAAGGACACCACGGGTTTCTTCGTAGATCAAACCAGAAATACGTTTTACACCACCTCTTCGGGCCAAACGTCTGATGGCTGGTTTAGTGATACCTTGGATGTTATCACGAAGGACTTTCCTGTGACGTTTGGCTCCTCCTTTTCCCAAACCTTTTCCTCCCTTTCCTCGTCCAGACATTTTGTGACAGTTGATTCGATGTTGCTTGTTCAAAGAAAACAGCAAGTATGATTCCTCGACACTGAATTTCTATGGTTATAAGAGTTGAGCGCGGACCTGTGAGAGAGACTGTGTTTTTTCGTTCACGCCAGCGTTATTTTTCTGCGTTCCACCACACATCACATATTTCCTGTAATGTCAGCCTTTCTTTCCTTCCTACTTTTTTTTTTATCTTATTTATTTATTTATTTATTTATTCTTTCTTTCTGTCATTCATTCCTTCATTCATTTTCGGTTCGTGAGTGAGTGATGGATGGATGGATGGATGGATGGATGTATGGATGAATGTTAGGTAGGTAGGTAGGTAGGTAGAATGAATGAATGAATGAATGAATGAATGAATGTACGTACGTACTGGAGGAATGGATAGATGAATGAATGAATGAATGATTGAATGAATGAATAAATGAATGAATGAATGAATGAATATGCCTGTTATTTTTGCGTTATGGCATGGCTTCTAGTGGTTTCATATAAGATGAGTAATGTGTTATGTTTTCCTTTGTTTTACGTGATTGAATTGGATGGGATTGGATTACGTTAACTGCAGGTAATAACCCTAGTAATAGTTAGGATAACTTGATATTTTGTGTCGAGTACCAGGCCAGGGGATGTGCGTAATTTTGCGATTATTAGAATATGTTCGTTTTCTCTCTGATATATTTAGGTGGCCCTGAAAAGGGCCGTTTTTTTATCAGTGCGACAAAAAGTTGCTTTTTATTTGGAAGCAGCCTTCTCGGATTTCTTGGGCAGGAGCACAGCTTGGATGTTGGGTAGAACACCACCTTGGGCGATAGTTACTCCGGACAACAGTTTGTTCAATTCCTCGTCGTTTCGGATGGCCAACTGGAGATGACGGGGAATGATTCTGGATTTCTTGTTGTCACGGGCGGCGTTGCCAGCCAACTCGAGAACTTCGGCAGCTAGGTACTCAAGGACTGCAGCCAAGTAAACTGGGGCGCCGGCTCCAACTCTCTCGGCATAGTTTCCCTTTCGGAGAAGTCGATGGATACGACCAACGGGGAACTGTAATCCAGCCCGGGATGATCGGGTCTTACTCTTTCCCTTTACTTTTCCTCCCTTTCCTCGTCCAGACATGTTGAATGATGATCGTTCGTCGCTTAATTTAAACAGACAAATGAGTGGCGGAAACTAGCGACTTTTCCTTTTATGCCCGCCAAACAGAGTCGGGGGGGCTTATATGATGCTTACTATGAGGTCCGCGCGATCGTCGCTAGCACGCTCGATCCGATTTCCCGACTCCACTTGGTAGGTATAAAAGGCTTTTTCGCGAGTTGCGTTTTTCATTCACTGTCTTAACTGAGTTACAGCAGTCATGCCACCAAAGGTCTCATCCAAAGGCGCCAAGAAAGCCGGAAAGGCGAAAGCCGCACGTTCCGGAGACAAGAAAAGGAAGAGGAGACGAAAGGAATCGTACAGCATCTACATTTACAAAGTCTTGAAACAAGTCCACCCCGACACCGGTGTGAGCAGCAAGGCCATGTCTATCATGAACAGTTTCGTCAACGACATCTTCGAAAGAATTGCTGCCGAAGCCTCAAGACTCGCCCATTACAACAAAAGATCAACCATTACAAGCAGGGAGATTCAGACTGCCGTCAGACTTTTGTTGCCCGGTGAATTGGCTAAGCACGCCGTCAGCGAAGGTACCAAGGCTGTCACCAAATATACCAGCAGCAAGTAAATGTTTTCCACCCGAAACAAAAACGGCCCTTTTCAGGGCCACCGAAATCATCCAGAAAGAAAACCTTCATGTTCTATACGAATCAAAAATCCCACATCACATCAATTCAATACAACTCAAGCCTAACCCTAACCCTAACCCTAACCCAAAATGAAAGTACACACATGAAATAGATAGACAGGTGAAAGAAAAACAAATATATAAACACATAGACTAAATAGATAATGAGAACACAAAATCAAATACATAAACGAACGAACGAACGTAGATGCATACAAACAACGATCAAACAGCTTACCCGAAAAATGACACTTGTATTGTTTTTTTTTGTCATCATTATTCTCAATATAGCACTGATTACGACTTCTGTTTCCTCGTCTATCCCTGGCTGATAGACGCGAAGGACTAAAGGGACGGTGGTGAGGTGACAGGGGGTGAATGACGACAGATCATTTCGTATGATTATATAGGCACAAGCTTCTCGTGCATGTTTTCATAGCATGTTTTCTTAGCAATTAAGTTGACGCAAGTCTCGATGCCCAGTCTTGTCTTATGAAAACACGGAAACTCCCGAAAAAGCATGACCTCCCCCTCCAAAAAAAACCTAAAACCAAAATGAATAAAGAAATAAAAAGAAGAGAAAAGCAAAACGGGGAAAAGGAAAGAGAGTAGAAAGAGGGAAAAGAAGACGAGGCAAGAAGCAGAAAGATAGTTTTGGGCATGCATTCTAAAATCGGATCGAGAAATGGAGTTGGGAAACAGTGTTGGAATTCAACCAATGAAAGCGTTTTATTTTGAACCAATGGGAGGGCCGGATTCTGGCGGAGGCGACCAATGACGTTGCGTGCCGCGCTTTGCGAGCTTTGTGAATTTGTGTGTGTATTTATAGTAGAAGGCGAGGTGTTTGGTGTTTCATTTCTACTCCGACTCGACAAGAAGAAGAGAAGACTAAAGATGGCTCGAACCAAGCAGACTGCTCGTAAATCGACTGGAGGCAAAGCCCCACGAAAACAGCTCGCCACCAAGGCCGCTAGAAAGAGTGCCCCCGCCACCGGCGGTGTGAAAAAACCCCATCGATACAGGCCAGGTACCGTGGCTCTCCGAGAAATCCGTCGATACCAGAAGAGCACCGAGCTTCTCATCCGAAAGCTCCCCTTCCAGCGATTAGTCCGTGAAATCGCCCAGGATTTCAAGACCGATCTCCGATTCCAGAGCTCAGCCGTGATGGCCCTGCAAGAAGCTAGCGAGGCTTACCTGGTTGGACTTTTCGAAGACACCAACTTGTGCGCCATCCACGCCAAGAGAGTCACCATTATGCCCAAGGACATCCAGCTTGCCCGAAGAATCCGAGGAGAACGAGCCTAAATTACTTGGCTTTGTGTTATTAAAACGGCCCTTTTCAGGGCCACCTAACTCGTTCAGAAAGAAACGTTTCCATGTTCTATAATCAAAACAAAAGATTTACATTACATGACATCCTCCCCCTATGAAATGAAATCCCGTATAAAAAAACAAAAATTATGCACACACACACACACACACAGGGAATATATCTGCAGAATAATAGAGAGAGAGAGAGGGAGGGATGAATGAAAACGTGGGGTATTTCACTTGTCGATGGAATCAAGCAATAAAGCCCGTCTGTAATGGCGGTTCATTGAGTGAGCGTGTTTTTAGTGTCCGCGTGGGAATCCTGCCACAGTCCTTCGTGCCGTATAAATTTTAAAGAAAATGGGCTGAACTGCAAGTGTGATGTTTTTTCTAGCCGGCAGTCGCCCCCTGCACGAAATCGAAGCTTAAATTCGAGGGTAAAATTGACTCTGAAAGGACGGTTTTGTATTTGAGAGACTCGATGTGCGCCTTTCAAGCCTCGTTCTCAGACTAATTATTGACTGGGAGTACAAAATATTTGTATGAGTGTAAAGCCCGATTTCTTCTCTTTCCAATGGCGTAGTCCAATTTTTCTCCCATTGAAAACTAAGTTTGAATTTGAGAGAAAATGCGAAGCAATAAACACATATTTGGAGTGATTTGCGTTCGGGGCGAATAAGTGCTCTCTACGAAGTCCGCGTCCGCCTTGTATGTTTTTTCACGAACCATCGCGGCTCATTCCCTAGTTGACAGCGGAAGAAGTACGACGTTTTTGCATCCTACGCAAACACAGACCTTATTCCAGTGAAAATGGCAGATGTAGCAGCTCCAGCACCCGCGACAAAATCACCCAAAAAGAAGATGGCATCCAAGCCCAAGGCAGCCGCCACACACCCGAAATACGTTGACATGATCCGCGCTGCCATTGGCAGTTTGAAGGAAAGGGGTGGTTCATCACGACAAGCTATCTTGAAATACGTCATGGCTAACTACAAGGTCGGGTCCGATCTCAACATGGCTAACTCCCGGGTAAAAACCGCCTTGAAAAATGGTGTCAAGTCCGGAGTTATCAAGCAGTCCAAGGGCACGGGAGCAGCCGGTTCCTTCAAACTTGGTGACGTGAAGGCCGAAAAACCCAAAGTGAAGAAAGCCGCTAAAAAGTCTCCTGCTAAGAAAACGGCCGCCGCCAAGAAACCCAAGGCAAAGAAAGCAGCACCCAAGAAAGCCGCTACACCGAAGAAGGCCAAGGCCACCGGAGCCAAGAAGACAGTAAAACCAAAGAAGGCCAAGTCACCCAAAAAGGTCAAAACCCCTAAAAAGGTTAAAACCGCCAAGCCAGCCAAAAAAGCAGCCCCCAAGAAGAAAGCTGCCGCCAAATCTAAAAAGGCATAAATGTCTTTTCCCGAGCTTTATTGCACGACTGTAAAACGGCCCTTTTCAGGGCCACCAAAAATTTCCAAGAAAGAATGCCTTTTCATATTCTAATTGAAATGTACCCATTTGTCGCATAATAAGTGACCACCAATTCGCATACATTTCCACTGGCCCCTAGCGCGCGATTACTAAATACTACTCTATTATACGAGTTTCCCGACATTTTTTTCAGTGCTAAATGGACGCCTGGGTGATAATTTTGGGGAGGAAATATTGGGTTTGCATATAATAGAATTAGTCTTTTTTGTATAACATATGCGAATCGGAGTAGGCCCGCACTACAAAACAAGTATATCGATTGTTGAATATGGGGCAGCTATCTATTGTCGAAATAGAGGACACAGTAAGTTCTCCGGAGTGCATATGGAGACTTGTTAAGCATGGGCTCTGACGGTTAAAATGAGTCAGGTTATGTTATGTGGGAGTATTATGTGTGTAATACCAACTCGGTGCGCGTGAAAAGAATTACTTGGGATTATTAAATCGGGTACGGTACTGTCTTCTAGCTCGTTCTAGGGTTAGGGTTGTTTGTTTGTTTGTTTGTGCTATTTTTTGAGAGGGGGGGGGGGGACTGTTGTTTTTGTGTTGTATTTGTTTTTCACCGACTAAGTAATTAGAATATGATGGGTTTCTTTCTGAAGAATTTAGGTGGCCCTGAAAAGGGCCGTTTGATATGCTTTGGGAGCGTTGTAAGATCTAACCTCCGAATCCGTACAGAGTTCGGCCTTGTCTCTTCAAAGCGTAGACGACATCCATGGCTGTGACGGTCTTTCGCTTGGCATGCTCGGTGTATGTTACAGCATCTCGGATAACGTTTTCCAAAAATACTTTAAGGACACCACGGGTTTCTTCGTAGATCAAACCAGAAATACGTTTTACACCACCTCTTCGGGCCAAACGTCTGATGGCTGGTTTAGTGATACCTTGGATGTTATCACGAAGGACTTTCCTGTGACGTTTGGCTCCTCCTTTTCCCAAACCTTTTCCTCCCTTTCCTCGTCCAGACATTTTGTGACAGTTGATTCGATGTTGCTTGTTCAAAGAAAACAGCAAGTATGATTCCTCGACACTGAATTTCTATGGTTATAAGAGTTGAGCGCGGACCTGTGAGAGAGACTGTGTTTTTTCGTTCACGCCAGCGTTATTTTTCTGCGTTCCACCACACATCACATATTTCCTGTAATGTCAGCCTTTCTTTCCTTCCTACTTTTTTTTTTATCTTATTTATTTATTTATTTATTTATTCTTTCTTTCTGTCATTCATTCCTTCATTCATTTTCGGTTCGTGAGTGAGTGATGGATGGATGGATGGATGGATGGATGTATGGATGAATGTTAGGTAGGTAGGTAGGTAGGTAGAATGAATGAATGAATGAATGAATGAATGAATGTACGTACGTACTGGAGGAATGGATAGATGAATGAATGAATGAATGATTGAATGAATGAATAAATGAATGAATGAATGAATGAATATGCCTGTTATTTTTGCGTTATGGCATGGCTTCTAGTGGTTTCATATAAGATGAGTAATGTGTTATGTTTTCCTTTGTTTTACGTGATTGAATTGGATGGGATTGGATTACGTTAACTGCAGGTAATAACCCTAGTAATAGTTAGGATAACTTGATATTTTGTGTCGAGTACCAGGCCAGGGGATGTGCGTAATTTTGCGATTATTAGAATATGTTCGTTTTCTCTCTGATATATTTAGGTGGCCCTGAAAAGGGCCGTTTTTTTATCAGTGCGACAAAAAGTTGCT
This sequence comes from Patella caerulea, assembly GCA_036850965.1. NCBI lineage: Eukaryota > Metazoa > Mollusca > Gastropoda > Patellidae > Patella > Patella caerulea. The sequence continues at coordinate 15,294 of JAZGQO010000059.1, read as the reverse complement.
TTTTATTTGGAAGCAGCCTTCTCGGATTTCTTGGGCAGGAGCACAGCTTGGATGTTGGGTAGAACACCACCTTGGGCGATAGTTACTCCGGACAACAGTTTGTTCAATTCCTCGTCGTTTCGGATGGCCAACTGGAGATGACGGGGAATGATTCTGGATTTCTTGTTGTCACGGGCGGCGTTGCCAGCCAACTCGAGAACTTCGGCAGCTAGGTACTCAAGGACTGCAGCCAAGTAAACTGGGGCGCCGGCTCCAACTCTCTCGGCATAGTTTCCCTTTCGGAGAAGTCGATGGATACGACCAACGGGGAACTGTAATCCAGCCCGGGATGATCGGGTCTTACTCTTTCCCTTTACTTTTCCTCCCTTTCCTCGTCCAGACATGTTGAATGATGATCGTTCGTCGCTTAATTTAAACAGACAAATGAGTGGCGGAAACTAGCGACTTTTCCTTTTATGCCCGCCAAACAGAGTCGGGGGGGCTTATATGATGCTTACTATGAGGTCCGCGCGATCGTCGCTAGCACGCTCGATCCGATTTCCCGACTCCACTTGGTAGGTATAAAAGGCTTTTTCGCGAGTTGCGTTTTTCATTCACTGTCTTAACTGAGTTACAGCAGTCATGCCACCAAAGGTCTCATCCAAAGGCGCCAAGAAAGCCGGAAAGGCGAAAGCCGCACGTTCCGGAGACAAGAAAAGGAAGAGGAGACGAAAGGAATCGTACAGCATCTACATTTACAAAGTCTTGAAACAAGTCCACCCCGACACCGGTGTGAGCAGCAAGGCCATGTCTATCATGAACAGTTTCGTCAACGACATCTTCGAAAGAATTGCTGCCGAAGCCTCAAGACTCGCCCATTACAACAAAAGATCAACCATTACAAGCAGGGAGATTCAGACTGCCGTCAGACTTTTGTTGCCCGGTGAATTGGCTAAGCACGCCGTCAGCGAAGGTACCAAGGCTGTCACCAAATATACCAGCAGCAAGTAAATGTTTTCCACCCGAAACAAAAACGGCCCTTTTCAGGGCCACCGAAATCATCCAGAAAGAAAACCTTCATGTTCTATACGAATCAAAAATCCCACATCACATCAATTCAATACAACTCAAGCCTAACCCTAACCCTAACCCTAACCCAAAATGAAAGTACACACATGAAATAGATAGACAGGTGAAAGAAAAACAAATATATAAACACATAGACTAAATAGATAATGAGAACACAAAATCAAATACATAAACGAACGAACGAACGTAGATGCATACAAACAACGATCAAACAGCTTACCCGAAAAATGACACTTGTATTGTTTTTTTTTGTCATCATTATTCTCAATATAGCACTGATTACGACTTCTGTTTCCTCGTCTATCCCTGGCTGATAGACGCGAAGGACTAAAGGGACGGTGGTGAGGTGACAGGGGGTGAATGACGACAGATCATTTCGTATGATTATATAGGCACAAGCTTCTCGTGCATGTTTTCATAGCATGTTTTCTTAGCAATTAAGTTGACGCAAGTCTCGATGCCCAGTCTTGTCTTATGAAAACACGGAAACTCCCGAAAAAGCATGACCTCCCCCTCCAAAAAAAACCTAAAACCAAAATGAATAAAGAAATAAAAAGAAGAGAAAAGCAAAACGGGGAAAAGGAAAGAGAGTAGAAAGAGGGAAAAGAAGACGAGGCAAGAAGCAGAAAGATAGTTTTGGGCATGCATTCTAAAATCGGATCGAGAAATGGAGTTGGGAAACAGTGTTGGAATTCAACCAATGAAAGCGTTTTATTTTGAACCAATGGGAGGGCCGGATTCTGGCGGAGGCGACCAATGACGTTGCGTGCCGCGCTTTGCGAGCTTTGTGAATTTGTGTGTGTATTTATAGTAGAAGGCGAGGTGTTTGGTGTTTCATTTCTACTCCGACTCGACAAGAAGAAGAGAAGACTAAAGATGGCTCGAACCAAGCAGACTGCTCGTAAATCGACTGGAGGCAAAGCCCCACGAAAACAGCTCGCCACCAAGGCCGCTAGAAAGAGTGCCCCCGCCACCGGCGGTGTGAAAAAACCCCATCGATACAGGCCAGGTACCGTGGCTCTCCGAGAAATCCGTCGATACCAGAAGAGCACCGAGCTTCTCATCCGAAAGCTCCCCTTCCAGCGATTAGTCCGTGAAATCGCCCAGGATTTCAAGACCGATCTCCGATTCCAGAGCTCAGCCGTGATGGCCCTGCAAGAAGCTAGCGAGGCTTACCTGGTTGGACTTTTCGAAGACACCAACTTGTGCGCCATCCACGCCAAGAGAGTCACCATTATGCCCAAGGACATCCAGCTTGCCCGAAGAATCCGAGGAGAACGAGCCTAAATTACTTGGCTTTGTGTTATTAAAACGGCCCTTTTCAGGGCCACCTAACTCGTTCAGAAAGAAACGTTTCCATGTTCTATAATCAAAACAAAAGATTTACATTACATGACATCCTCCCCCTATGAAATGAAATCCCGTATAAAAAAACAAAAATTATGCACACACACACACACACACAGGGAATATATCTGCAGAATAATAGAGAGAGAGAGAGGGAGGGATGAATGAAAACGTGGGGTATTTCACTTGTCGATGGAATCAAGCAATAAAGCCCGTCTGTAATGGCGGTTCATTGAGTGAGCGTGTTTTTAGTGTCCGCGTGGGAATCCTGCCACAGTCCTTCGTGCCGTATAAATTTTAAAGAAAATGGGCTGAACTGCAAGTGTGATGTTTTTTCTAGCCGGCAGTCGCCCCCTGCACGAAATCGAAGCTTAAATTCGAGGGTAAAATTGACTCTGAAAGGACGGTTTTGTATTTGAGAGACTCGATGTGCGCCTTTCAAGCCTCGTTCTCAGACTAATTATTGACTGGGAGTACAAAATATTTGTATGAGTGTAAAGCCCGATTTCTTCTCTTTCCAATGGCGTAGTCCAATTTTTCTCCCATTGAAAACTAAGTTTGAATTTGAGAGAAAATGCGAAGCAATAAACACATATTTGGAGTGATTTGCGTTCGGGGCGAATAAGTGCTCTCTACGAAGTCCGCGTCCGCCTTGTATGTTTTTTCACGAACCATCGCGGCTCATTCCCTAGTTGACAGCGGAAGAAGTACGACGTTTTTGCATCCTACGCAAACACAGACCTTATTCCAGTGAAAATGGCAGATGTAGCAGCTCCAGCACCCGCGACAAAATCACCCAAAAAGAAGATGGCATCCAAGCCCAAGGCAGCCGCCACACACCCGAAATACGTTGACATGATCCGCGCTGCCATTGGCAGTTTGAAGGAAAGGGGTGGTTCATCACGACAAGCTATCTTGAAATACGTCATGGCTAACTACAAGGTCGGGTCCGATCTCAACATGGCTAACTCCCGGGTAAAAACCGCCTTGAAAAATGGTGTCAAGTCCGGAGTTATCAAGCAGTCCAAGGGCACGGGAGCAGCCGGTTCCTTCAAACTTGGTGACGTGAAGGCCGAAAAACCCAAAGTGAAGAAAGCCGCTAAAAAGTCTCCTGCTAAGAAAACGGCCGCCGCCAAGAAACCCAAGGCAAAGAAAGCAGCACCCAAGAAAGCCGCTACACCGAAGAAGGCCAAGGCCACCGGAGCCAAGAAGACAGTAAAACCAAAGAAGGCCAAGTCACCCAAAAAGGTCAAAACCCCTAAAAAGGTTAAAACCGCCAAGCCAGCCAAAAAAGCAGCCCCCAAGAAGAAAGCTGCCGCCAAATCTAAAAAGGCATAAATGTCTTTTCCCGAGCTTTATTGCACGACTGTAAAACGGCCCTTTTCAGGGCCACCAAAAATTTCCAAGAAAGAATGCCTTTTCATATTCTAATTGAAATGTACCCATTTGTCGCATAATAAGTGACCACCAATTCGCATACATTTCCACTGGCCCCTAGCGCGCGATTACTAAATACTACTCTATTATACGAGTTTCCCGACATTTTTTTCAGTGCTAAATGGACGCCTGGGTGATAATTTTGGGGAGGAAATATTGGGTTTGCATATAATAGAATTAGTCTTTTTTGTATAACATATGCGAATCGGAGTAGGCCCGCACTACAAAACAAGTATATCGATTGTTGAATATGGGGCAGCTATCTATTGTCGAAATAGAGGACACAGTAAGTTCTCCGGAGTGCATATGGAGACTTGTTAAGCATGGGCTCTGACGGTTAAAATGAGTCAGGTTATGTTATGTGGGAGTATTATGTGTGTAATACCAACTCGGTGCGCGTGAAAAGAATTACTTGGGATTATTAAATCGGGTACGGTACTGTCTTCTAGCTCGTTCTAGGGTTAGGGTTGTTTGTTTGTTTGTTTGTGCTATTTTTTGAGAGGGGGGGGGGGGACTGTTGTTTTTGTGTTGTATTTGTTTTTCACCGACTAAGTAATTAGAATATGATGGGTTTCTTTCTGAAGAATTTAGGTGGCCCTGAAAAGGGCCGTTTGATATGCTTTGGGAGCGTTGTAAGATCTAACCTCCGAATCCGTACAGAGTTCGGCCTTGTCTCTTCAAAGCGTAGACGACATCCATGGCTGTGACGGTCTTTCGCTTGGCATGCTCGGTGTATGTTACAGCATCTCGGATAACGTTTTCCAAAAATACTTTAAGGACACCACGGGTTTCTTCGTAGATCAAACCAGAAATACGTTTTACACCACCTCTTCGGGCCAAACGTCTGATGGCTGGTTTAGTGATACCTTGGATGTTATCACGAAGGACTTTCCTGTGACGTTTGGCTCCTCCTTTTCCCAAACCTTTTCCTCCCTTTCCTCGTCCAGACATTTTGTGACAGTTGATTCGATGTTGCTTGTTCAAAGAAAACAGCAAGTATGATTCCTCGACACTGAATTTCTATGGTTATAAGAGTTGAGCGCGGACCTGTGAGAGAGACTGTGTTTTTTCGTTCACGCCAGCGTTATTTTTCTGCGTTCCACCACACATCACATATTTCCTGTAATGTCAGCCTTTCTTTCCTTCCTACTTTTTTTTTTATCTTATTTATTTATTTATTTATTTATTCTTTCTTTCTGTCATTCATTCCTTCATTCATTTTCGGTTCGTGAGTGAGTGATGGATGGATGGATGGATGGATGGATGTATGGATGAATGTTAGGTAGGTAGGTAGGTAGGTAGAATGAATGAATGAATGAATGAATGAATGAATGTACGTACGTACTGGAGGAATGGATAGATGAATGAATGAATGAATGATTGAATGAATGAATAAATGAATGAATGAATGAATGAATATGCCTGTTATTTTTGCGTTATGGCATGGCTTCTAGTGGTTTCATATAAGATGAGTAATGTGTTATGTTTTCCTTTGTTTTACGTGATTGAATTGGATGGGATTGGATTACGTTAACTGCAGGTAATAACCCTAGTAATAGTTAGGATAACTTGATATTTTGTGTCGAGTACCAGGCCAGGGGATGTGCGTAATTTTGCGATTATTAGAATATGTTCGTTTTCTCTCTGATATATTTAGGTGGCCCTGAAAAGGGCCGTTTTTTTATCAGTGCGACAAAAAGTTGCTTTTTATTTGGAAGCAGCCTTCTCGGATTTCTTGGGCAGGAGCACAGCTTGGATGTTGGGTAGAACACCACCTTGGGCGATAGTTACTCCGGACAACAGTTTGTTCAATTCCTCGTCGTTTCGGATGGCCAACTGGAGATGACGGGGAATGATTCTGGATTTCTTGTTGTCACGGGCGGCGTTGCCAGCCAACTCGAGAACTTCGGCAGCTAGGTACTCAAGGACTGCAGCCAAGTAAACTGGGGCGCCGGCTCCAACTCTCTCGGCATAGTTTCCCTTTCGGAGAAGTCGATGGATACGACCAACGGGGAACTGTAATCCAGCCCGGGATGATCGGGTCTTACTCTTTCCCTTTACTTTTCCTCCCTTTCCTCGTCCAGACATGTTGAATGATGATCGTTCGTCGCTTAATTTAAACAGACAAATGAGTGGCGGAAACTAGCGACTTTTCCTTTTATGCCCGCCAAACAGAGTCGGGGGGGCTTATATGATGCTTACTATGAGGTCCGCGCGATCGTCGCTAGCACGCTCGATCCGATTTCCCGACTCCACTTGGTAGGTATAAAAGGCTTTTTCGCGAGTTGCGTTTTTCATTCACTGTCTTAACTGAGTTACAGCAGTCATGCCACCAAAGGTCTCATCCAAAGGCGCCAAGAAAGCCGGAAAGGCGAAAGCCGCACGTTCCGGAGACAAGAAAAGGAAGAGGAGACGAAAGGAATCGTACAGCATCTACATTTACAAAGTCTTGAAACAAGTCCACCCCGACACCGGTGTGAGCAGCAAGGCCATGTCTATCATGAACAGTTTCGTCAACGACATCTTCGAAAGAATTGCTGCCGAAGCCTCAAGACTCGCCCATTACAACAAAAGATCAACCATTACAAGCAGGGAGATTCAGACTGCCGTCAGACTTTTGTTGCCCGGTGAATTGGCTAAGCACGCCGTCAGCGAAGGTACCAAGGCTGTCACCAAATATACCAGCAGCAAGTAAATGTTTTCCACCCGAAACAAAAACGGCCCTTTTCAGGGCCACCGAAATCATCCAGAAAGAAAACCTTCATGTTCTATACGAATCAAAAATCCCACATCACATCAATTCAATACAACTCAAGCCTAACCCTAACCCTAACCCTAACCCAAAATGAAAGTACACACATGAAATAGATAGACAGGTGAAAGAAAAACAAATATATAAACACATAGACTAAATAGATAATGAGAACACAAAATCAAATACATAAACGAACGAACGAACGTAGATGCATACAAACAACGATCAAACAGCTTACCCGAAAAATGACACTTGTATTGTTTTTTTTTGTCATCATTATTCTCAATATAGCACTGATTACGACTTCTGTTTCCTCGTCTATCCCTGGCTGATAGACGCGAAGGACTAAAGGGACGGTGGTGAGGTGACAGGGGGTGAATGACGACAGATCATTTCGTATGATTATATAGGCACAAGCTTCTCGTGCATGTTTTCATAGCATGTTTTCTTAGCAATTAAGTTGACGCAAGTCTCGATGCCCAGTCTTGTCTTATGAAAACACGGAAACTCCCGAAAAAGCATGACCTCCCCCTCCAAAAAAAACCTAAAACCAAAATGAATAAAGAAATAAAAAGAAGAGAAAAGCAAAACGGGGAAAAGGAAAGAGAGTAGAAAGAGGGAAAAGAAGACGAGGCAAGAAGCAGAAAGATAGTTTTGGGCATGCATTCTAAAATCGGATCGAGAAATGGAGTTGGGAAACAGTGTTGGAATTCAACCAATGAAAGCGTTTTATTTTGAACCAATGGGAGGGCCGGATTCTGGCGGAGGCGACCAATGACGTTGCGTGCCGCGCTTTGCGAGCTTTGTGAATTTGTGTGTGTATTTATAGTAGAAGGCGAGGTGTTTGGTGTTTCATTTCTACTCCGACTCGACAAGAAGAAGAGAAGACTAAAGATGGCTCGAACCAAGCAGACTGCTCGTAAATCGACTGGAGGCAAAGCCCCACGAAAACAGCTCGCCACCAAGGCCGCTAGAAAGAGTGCCCCCGCCACCGGCGGTGTGAAAAAACCCCATCGATACAGGCCAGGTACCGTGGCTCTCCGAGAAATCCGTCGATACCAGAAGAGCACCGAGCTTCTCATCCGAAAGCTCCCCTTCCAGCGATTAGTCCGTGAAATCGCCCAGGATTTCAAGACCGATCTCCGATTCCAGAGCTCAGCCGTGATGGCCCTGCAAGAAGCTAGCGAGGCTTACCTGGTTGGACTTTTCGAAGACACCAACTTGTGCGCCATCCACGCCAAGAGAGTCACCATTATGCCCAAGGACATCCAGCTTGCCCGAAGAATCCGAGGAGAACGAGCCTAAATTACTTGGCTTTGTGTTATTAAAACGGCCCTTTTCAGGGCCACCTAACTCGTTCAGAAAGAAACGTTTCCATGTTCTATAATCAAAACAAAAGATTTACATTACATGACATCCTCCCCCTATGAAATGAAATCCCGTATAAAAAAACAAAAATTATGCACACACACACACACACACAGGGAATATATCTGCAGAATAATAGAGAGAGAGAGAGGGAGGGATGAATGAAAACGTGGGGTATTTCACTTGTCGATGGAATCAAGCAATAAAGCCCGTCTGTAATGGCGGTTCATTGAGTGAGCGTGTTTTTAGTGTCCGCGTGGGAATCCTGCCACAGTCCTTCGTGCCGTATAAATTTTAAAGAAAATGGGCTGAACTGCAAGTGTGATGTTTTTTCTAGCCGGCAGTCGCCCCCTGCACGAAATCGAAGCTTAAATTCGAGGGTAAAATTGACTCTGAAAGGACGGTTTTGTATTTGAGAGACTCGATGTGCGCCTTTCAAGCCTCGTTCTCAGACTAATTATTGACTGGGAGTACAAAATATTTGTATGAGTGTAAAGCCCGATTTCTTCTCTTTCCAATGGCGTAGTCCAATTTTTCTCCCATTGAAAACTAAGTTTGAATTTGAGAGAAAATGCGAAGCAATAAACACATATTTGGAGTGATTTGCGTTCGGGGCGAATAAGTGCTCTCTACGAAGTCCGCGTCCGCCTTGTATGTTTTTTCACGAACCATCGCGGCTCATTCCCTAGTTGACAGCGGAAGAAGTACGACGTTTTTGCATCCTACGCAAACACAGACCTTATTCCAGTGAAAATGGCAGATGTAGCAGCTCCAGCACCCGCGACAAAATCACCCAAAAAGAAGATGGCATCCAAGCCCAAGGCAGCCGCCACACACCCGAAATACGTTGACATGATCCGCGCTGCCATTGGCAGTTTGAAGGAAAGGGGTGGTTCATCACGACAAGCTATCTTGAAATACGTCATGGCTAACTACAAGGTCGGGTCCGATCTCAACATGGCTAACTCCCGGGTAAAAACCGCCTTGAAAAATGGTGTCAAGTCCGGAGTTATCAAGCAGTCCAAGGGCACGGGAGCAGCCGGTTCCTTCAAACTTGGTGACGTGAAGGCCGAAAAACCCAAAGTGAAGAAAGCCGCTAAAAAGTCTCCTGCTAAGAAAACGGCCGCCGCCAAGAAACCCAAGGCAAAGAAAGCAGCACCCAAGAAAGCCGCTACACCGAAGAAGGCCAAGGCCACCGGAGCCAAGAAGACAGTAAAACCAAAGAAGGCCAAGTCACCCAAAAAGGTCAAAACCCCTAAAAAGGTTAAAACCGCCAAGCCAGCCAAAAAAGCAGCCCCCAAGAAGAAAGCTGCCGCCAAATCTAAAAAGGCATAAATGTCTTTTCCCGAGCTTTATTGCACGACTGTAAAACGGCCCTTTTCAGGGCCACCAAAAATTTCCAAGAAAGAATGCCTTTTCATATTCTAATTGAAATGTACCCATTTGTCGCATAATAAGTGACCACCAATTCGCATACATTTCCACTGGCCCCTAGCGCGCGATTACTAAATACTACTCTATTATACGAGTTTCCCGACATTTTTTTCAGTGCTAAATGGACGCCTGGGTGATAATTTTGGGGAGGAAATATTGGGTTTGCATATAATAGAATTAGTCTTTTTTGTATAACATATGCGAATCGGAGTAGGCCCGCACTACAAAACAAGTATATCGATTGTTGAATATGGGGCAGCTATCTATTGTCGAAATAGAGGACACAGTAAGTTCTCCGGAGTGCATATGGAGACTTGTTAAGCATGGGCTCTGACGGTTAAAATGAGTCAGGTTATGTTATGTGGGAGTATTATGTGTGTAATACCAACTCGGTGCGCGTGAAAAGAATTACTTGGGATTATTAAATCGGGTACGGTACTGTCTTCTAGCTCGTTCTAGGGTTAGGGTTGTTTGTTTGTTTGTTTGTGCTATTTTTTGAGAGGGGGGGGGGGGACTGTTGTTTTTGTGTTGTATTTGTTTTTCACCGACTAAGTAATTAGAATATGATGGGTTTCTTTCTGAAGAATTTAGGTGGCCCTGAAAAGGGCCGTTTGATATGCTTTGGGAGCGTTGTAAGATCTAACCTCCGAATCCGTACAGAGTTCGGCCTTGTCTCTTCAAAGCGTAGACGACATCCATGGCTGTGACGGTCTTTCGCTTGGCATGCTCGGTGTATGTTACAGCATCTCGGATAACGTTTTCCAAAAATACTTTAAGGACACCACGGGTTTCTTCGTAGATCAAACCAGAAATACGTTTTACACCACCTCTTCGGGCCAAACGTCTGATGGCTGGTTTAGTGATACCTTGGATGTTATCACGAAGGACTTTCCTGTGACGTTTGGCTCCTCCTTTTCCCAAACCTTTTCCTCCCTTTCCTCGTCCAGACATTTTGTGACAGTTGATTCGATGTTGCTTGTTCAAAGAAAACAGCAAGTATGATTCCTCGACACTGAATTTCTATGGTTATAAGAGTTGAGCGCGGACCTGTGAGAGAGACTGTGTTTTTTCGTTCACGCCAGCGTTATTTTTCTGCGTTCCACCACACATCACATATTTCCTGTAATGTCAGCCTTTCTTTCCTTCCTACTTTTTTTTTTATCTTATTTATTTATTTATTTATTTATTCTTTCTTTCTGTCATTCATTCCTTCATTCATTTTCGGTTCGTGAGTGAGTGATGGATGGATGGATGGATGGATGGATGTATGGATGAATGTTAGGTAGGTAGGTAGGTAGGTAGAATGAATGAATGAATGAATGAATGAATGAATGTACGTACGTACTGGAGGAATGGATAGATGAATGAATGAATGAATGATTGAATGAATGAATAAATGAATGAATGAATGAATGAATATGCCTGTTATTTTTGCGTTATGGCATGGCTTCTAGTGGTTTCATATAAGATGAGTAATGTGTTATGTTTTCCTTTGTTTTACGTGATTGAATTGGATGGGATTGGATTACGTTAACTGCAGGTAATAACCCTAGTAATAGTTAGGATAACTTGATATTTTGTGTCGAGTACCAGGCCAGGGGATGTGCGTAATTTTGCGATTATTAGAATATGTTCGTTTTCTCTCTGATATATTTAGGTGGCCCTGAAAAGGGCCGTTTTTTTATCAGTGCGACAAAAAGTTGCTTTTTATTTGGAAGCAGCCTTCTCGGATTTCTTGGGCAGGAGCACAGCTTGGATGTTGGGTAGAACACCACCTTGGGCGATAGTTACTCCGGACAACAGTTTGTTCAATTCCTCGTCGTTTCGGATGGCCAACTGGAGATGACGGGGAATGATTCTGGATTTCTTGTTGTCACGGGCGGCGTTGCCAGCCAACTCGAGAACTTCGGCAGCTAGGTACTCAAGGACTGCAGCCAAGTAAACTGGGGCGCCGGCTCCAACTCTCTCGGCATAGTTTCCCTTTCGGAGAAGTCGATGGATACGACCAACGGGGAACTGTAATCCAGCCCGGGATGATCGGGTCTTACTCTTTCCCTTTACTTTTCCTCCCTTTCCTCGTCCAGACATGTTGAATGATGATCGTTCGTCGCTTAATTTAAACAGACAAATGAGTGGCGGAAACTAGCGACTTTTCCTTTTATGCCCGCCAAACAGAGTCGGGGGGGCTTATATGATGCTTACTATGAGGTCCGCGCGATCGTCGCTAGCACGCTCGATCCGATTTCCCGACTCCACTTGGTAGGTATAAAAGGCTTTTTCGCGAGTTGCGTTTTTCATTCACTGTCTTAACTGAGTTACAGCAGTCATGCCACCAAAGGTCTCATCCAAAGGCGCCAAGAAAGCCGGAAAGGCGAAAGCCGCACGTTCCGGAGACAAGAAAAGGAAGAGGAGACGAAAGGAATCGTACAGCATCTACATTTACAAAGTCTTGAAACAAGTCCACCCCGACACCGGTGTGAGCAGCAAGGCCATGTCTATCATGAACAGTTTCGTCAACGACATCTTCGAAAGAATTGCTGCCGAAGCCTCAAGACTCGCCCATTACAACAAAAGATCAACCATTACAAGCAGGGAGATTCAGACTGCCGTCAGACTTTTGTTGCCCGGTGAATTGGCTAAGCACGCCGTCAGCGAAGGTACCAAGGCTGTCACCAAATATACCAGCAGCAAGTAAATGTTTTCCACCCGAAACAAAAACGGCCCTTTTCAGGGCCACCGAAATCATCCAGAAAGAAAACCTTCATGTTCTATACGAATCAAAAATCCCACATCACATCAATTCAATACAACTCAAGCCTAACCCTAACCCTAACCCTAACCCAAAATGAAAGTACACACATGAAATAGATAGACAGGTGAAAGAAAAACAAATATATAAACACATAGACTAAATAGATAATGAGAACACAAAATCAAATACATAAACGAACGAACGAACGTAGATGCATACAAACAACGATCAAACAGCTTACCCGAAAAATGACACTTGTATTGTTTTTTTTTGTCATCATTATTCTCAATATAGCACTGATTACGACTTCTGTTTCCTCGTCTATCCCTGGCTGATAGACGCGAAGGACTAAAGGGACGGTGGTGAGGTGACAGGGGGTGAATGACGACAGATCATTTCGTATGATTATATAGGCACAAGCTTCTCGTGCATGTTTTCATAGCATGTTTTCTTAGCAATTAAGTTGACGCAAGTCTCGATGCCCAGTCTTGTCTTATGAAAACACGGAAACTCCCGAAAAAGCATGACCTCCCCCTCCAAAAAAAACCTAAAACCAAAATGAATAAAGAAATAAAAAGAAGAGAAAAGCAAAACGGGGAAAAGGAAAGAGAGTAGAAAGAGGGAAAAGAAGACGAGGCAAGAAGCAGAAAGATAGTTTTGGGCATGCATTCTAAAATCGGATCGAGAAATGGAGTTGGGAAACAGTGTTGGAATTCAACCAATGAAAGCGTTTTATTTTGAACCAATGGGAGGGCCGGATTCTGGCGGAGGCGACCAATGACGTTGCGTGCCGCGCTTTGCGAGCTTTGTGAATTTGTGTGTGTATTTATAGTAGAAGGCGAGGTGTTTGGTGTTTCATTTCTACTCCGACTCGACAAGAAGAAGAGAAGACTAAAGATGGCTCGAACCAAGCAGACTGCTCGTAAATCGACTGGAGGCAAAGCCCCACGAAAACAGCTCGCCACCAAGGCCGCTAGAAAGAGTGCCCCCGCCACCGGCGGTGTGAAAAAACCCCATCGATACAGGCCAGGTACCGTGGCTCTCCGAGAAATCCGTCGATACCAGAAGAGCACCGAGCTTCTCATCCGAAAGCTCCCCTTCCAGCGATTAGTCCGTGAAATCGCCCAGGATTTCAAGACCGATCTCCGATTCCAGAGCTCAGCCGTGATGGCCCTGCAAGAAGCTAGCGAGGCTTACCTGGTTGGACTTTTCGAAGACACCAACTTGTGCGCCATCCACGCCAAGAGAGTCACCATTATGCCCAAGGACATCCAGCTTGCCCGAAGAATCCGAGGAGAACGAGCCTAAATTACTTGGCTTTGTGTTATTAAAACGGCCCTTTTCAGGGCCACCTAACTCGTTCAGAAAGAAACGTTTCCATGTTCTATAATCAAAACAAAAGATTTACATTACATGACATCCTCCCCCTATGAAATGAAATCCCGTATAAAAAAACAAAAATTATGCACACACACACACACACACAGGGAATATATCTGCAGAATAATAGAGAGAGAGAGAGGGAGGGATGAATGAAAACGTGGGGTATTTCACTTGTCGATGGAATCAAGCAATAAAGCCCGTCTGTAATGGCGGTTCATTGAGTGAGCGTGTTTTTAGTGTCCGCGTGGGAATCCTGCCACAGTCCTTCGTGCCGTATAAATTTTAAAGAAAATGGGCTGAACTGCAAGTGTGATGTTTTTTCTAGCCGGCAGTCGCCCCCTGCACGAAATCGAAGCTTAAATTCGAGGGTAAAATTGACTCTGAAAGGACGGTTTTGTATTTGAGAGACTCGATGTGCGCCTTTCAAGCCTCGTTCTCAGACTAATTATTGACTGGGAGTACAAAATATTTGTATGAGTGTAAAGCCCGATTTCTTCTCTTTCCAATGGCGTAGTCCAATTTTTCTCCCATTGAAAACTAAGTTTGAATTTGAGAGAAAATGCGAAGCAATAAACACATATTTGGAGTGATTTGCGTTCGGGGCGAATAAGTGCTCTCTACGAAGTCCGCGTCCGCCTTGTATGTTTTTTCACGAACCATCGCGGCTCATTCCCTAGTTGACAGCGGAAGAAGTACGACGTTTTTGCATCCTACGCAAACACAGACCTTATTCCAGTGAAAATGGCAGATGTAGCAGCTCCAGCACCCGCGACAAAATCACCCAAAAAGAAGATGGCATCCAAGCCCAAGGCAGCCGCCACACACCCGAAATACGTTGACATGATCCGCGCTGCCATTGGCAGTTTGAAGGAAAGGGGTGGTTCATCACGACAAGCTATCTTGAAATACGTCATGGCTAACTACAAGGTCGGGTCCGATCTCAACATGGCTAACTCCCGGGTAAAAACCGCCTTGAAAAATGGTGTCAAGTCCGGAGTTATCAAGCAGTCCAAGGGCACGGGAGCAGCCGGTTCCTTCAAACTTGGTGACGTGAAGGCCGAAAAACCCAAAGTGAAGAAAGCCGCTAAAAAGTCTCCTGCTAAGAAAACGGCCGCCGCCAAGAAACCCAAGGCAAAGAAAGCAGCACCCAAGAAAGCCGCTACACCGAAGAAGGCCAAGGCCACCGGAGCCAAGAAGACAGTAAAACCAAAGAAGGCCAAGTCACCCAAAAAGGTCAAAACCCCTAAAAAGGTTAAAACCGCCAAGCCAGCCAAAAAAGCAGCCCCCAAGAAGAAAGCTGCCGCCAAATCTAAAAAGGCATAAATGTCTTTTCCCGAGCTTTATTGCACGACTGTAAAACGGCCCTTTTCAGGGCCACCAAAAATTTCCAAGAAAGAATGCCTTTTCATATTCTAATTGAAATGTACCCATTTGTCGCATAATAAGTGACCACCAATTCGCATACATTTCCACTGGCCCCTAGCGCGCGATTACTAAATACTACTCTATTATACGAGTTTCCCGACATTTTTTTCAGTGCTAAATGGACGCCTGGGTGATAATTTTGGGGAGGAAATATTGGGTTTGCATATAATAGAATTAGTCTTTTTTGTATAACATATGCGAATCGGAGTAGGCCCGCACTACAAAACAAGTATATCGATTGTTGAATATGGGGCAGCTATCTATTGTCGAAATAGAGGACACAGTAAGTTCTCCGGAGTGCATATGGAGACTTGTTAAGCATGGG
>JAZGQO010000058.1:0-23756 GCA_036850965.1 Patella caerulea | reverse complement strand
CGAAAAATCACGTTTTTAGCTTGTGGACCCTATGGAGGTCACAATTTTGAACCGATTTTGATGAAACTTGACATGCATGTTTTTAACCCAAAGATCTTGGTTCCTTTCGATATTTGCGGCTATCGGAATGTAATTTCCTGAATTATGGTCCCTGATTGTCCGAAAAATCACCCTTTTTAGCTTGTGGTCCCTCTGGAGGTCACAATTATTATCCGATTTAAAACAACGTTTTATTATATCACCGTTACACGGTAAGGAAGGTTGAGTTTGAATTTCGGGAAAATCGGACCAAAATTGACAGACAAAATGGCCGCTGTTTGTACGCGAATACTGTTAAAAAAATGGTATATCATGGTTGTGGACCCTGTATAGGTCACAATTTCAATTCGATTTTGATGAGGAAGGTTGAGTTCTAATTTCGTGAAAATCATACCAAAATTGCCGGACGAAATGGTCGCCGTTTGTACGCGAATAGTGTAAAAAATATGGTATATCATGGTTGTGGACTCTCTACAGGTCACAATTCTTATCCGATTTTGATGAAAAGTCACATTTCTAGGTTGTGTACCGTCACACCATAATCATTGTCGGCTTCGAATTTCATGAATATCAGACTGGAACTGACCAACTAAATGGCTGCTCCCAATACAGTATGAAATACAGGACTTAATGATGTAGGAAAAATCACTTTTGGTATTGCTTGTTCTCTATCCATCTCTCGAAAATGTGGGCGTATCCTGCCTGGCAGTGCCAGCCTATCTTTATTTTTCTCGTCGGTTTTAGCATTTTTCTTTATTAAACACTTTTGGATGACACTTCGTGTACAGTTTGATTTCTCGATACGTTTGAAAAAAATAAATGTGTGATTAATTAATATGTGTCATCTATTTATTTTGGGATCTCACTGTTGGCTTGTTTATCATAATTTTGCTTGAAATCCTTCTCAAAACACTGTAACTGTAAGTGCCAAGTATACCCCGCTATTAAAATCGATCAAAAGAGGCCATGTTTGCGTCAGTTGATTACCCTCAGTCCCTATGGCAACTGCGGGCGGAGACGAGTGAGAATTCATTGCATACACAATGTAATCGCTGACTATTTATTACAAATATCGCATCCTAATTAAATTCTCGAATTATCCACTGCCTGCGTCTTTTTCCCCAATTTTTATTATACGCCCACATTTTCATGTGGACGTATATTGTCGTCGCCCCTGTTCGTCCGTCCGTCCGGACGTCCACAATTGTTTGTGAACAGTCTACAGGTCACAATTTTTATCCGATTTCAATGAAACTTAAAATATAGGTTTATCACCCTAAGATCTCGGTTCCTTTCGATATTGGCATGTATCAGACCGTAACTTCATGGGTTATGGCCCCTGATTGTACGAAAAATCACGTTTTTTAGCTTGTGAACAGTGTAGAGGTCACAATTTTGAACCGATTTGGATGAAACTTGAAATGCATGTTTATAAACCAAAGATCTTGGTTCCTTTCGATATTTGCGCCAATTGGATCGTAACTTCCTGAATTATGGCCCCTGATTGTCCGAAAAATCACCCTTTTTAGCTTGTGGTCCCTCTGGAGTTCAAAATTGTTATCCGATTTAAAAAACCGTCTGATTATATCGCCGTTACATGGTTATGAAGGTTGAGTTCGAATTTCGTGAAAATCGGACCAAAATTGACGGACAAAATGGCCGCCATTTGTACGCGAATAGTGTGAAAATATGTTATATCAAGGTTGTGAACAGTGTAGAGGTCACAATTTTGAACAGATTTGGATGAAACTTGAAATGCATGTTTATAACCCAAAGATCTTGGTTCCTTTCGATATTTGCGCCAATCGGATCGTAACTTCCTGAATTATGGCCCCTGATTGTCCGAAAAATCGCCCTTTTTAGCTTGTGGTCCCTCTGGAGGTCAAAATTGTTATCCGATTTAAAAAAACGTTTGATTATATCACCGTTCCATGATTATGAAGGTTGAGTTCGAATTTCGTGAAAATCGGACCAAAATTGACGGACAAAATGGCCGCCTTTTGTACGCGAATAGTGTGAAAATATGTTATATCAAGGTTGTGGACCTTTTAGAGGTCACAATTTTGAACCGATTTGGATGAAACGTGACATGTATGTTTATAACCGAAAGATGTTGGTTCCTTTCGATATTTGCGCCCATCGGATTGTAACTTCCTGAATTATGACCCCTGATTTTCCGAAAAATTGCCCTTTTTAGCTTGTGGTTCCTCTGGAGGTCAAAATTGTTATCGGATTTAAAAAAACGTTTGATTATATTACCGTTCCATGGTTATGAAGGTTGAATTCGAATTTCGTGAAAATCGGACCAAAATTGACAGACAAAATGGCCGCCGTTTGTACGCGAATAGTGTGAAAATATGTTATATCAAAGTTGTGGACCTTATAGAGGTCACAATTTTGAACCAATTTTGATGAAACTTGACATGTATGTTTATAACCCAAAGATCTTGGTTCCTTTGGATATTTGCGCCCATCGGGTCATTACTTCCTGAATTATGTCCCCTCAGCCATTCCATGGTGACTCATGTGACATTTCTACTCATCACAAATATTTAGATATGAATATCATGAAACCTAAAAATCAGTTTCCATAAAAACTTCTCCCAGTTAAAGTTTTTGTGCCCTGTTACATGAGAAACACTTTAAATATTACTTTCTTGGGCAAAATTTAGCTCAATGTGATCATAATGAGTTGTGACTCGCGTGACATGCATTTGCCGTGCGTTCATGGGTAATGATATTGATCTCCCATTTAGTAGAAAGGTAATTAGAATATAGGAATATGACTTATATGTATATGAAGCTAAATTGATCAGCTGTAGCATCATTTTGTTGCAATTTGTGTTTTATTAAGTTTTGTGATAAACTGAGATTTTGTATGTGACTTGCGTGACATGAAAAGGTGACTCGCGTGACAAGTAGAAAAAACACTAATGTTTCAATATAATAAAACTAATTTTTGGGTTGTATTTCACTGTCAAAACAAACAAGAATTAATTTGCTCAAAAAACATTGCAATAAAAATTATAAATTCTTTACAGTCGCACACACCCACCCTAGAGCCTAGTAGAGGTCTCCCTAAACACATTTCAAAAATAATTTCATACAAGATCAATATGGTAAGAACTATTTCATTGATGTTGATTGTTCAGATTCCAGAATTTCATGCCTTTGTCAATATAGATTTCATAGTTGCAACTATCCGAGTGACTTTAGATATGCTCTCCTCATTAAAAATGAGTTGACCTCTAATATAAGCTAAATCTGACTGAGACATGATGCAAACAAAGTCATTTATATTTAGCCAGGATTCCTCTGGAACCGAAGGCTAAGTATATAGATTATCCTGGAAGTAAAACAAGCAATTAGGTTTAGAATAAAAAACATGGTACAGGTAGCAAACTGAATTACTGCAAACAAGACATGATGCAAACAAGGTCATTTATATTTAGCCAGGATTCATCTGGAACCGAAGGCTAAGTATATAGATTATCCTGGAAGTAAAACAAGAAATTAGGTTTAGAATCAAAAACATGGTAAAGGTAGCAAACTGAATTACTGCCCTAAAAGCCCTAAAAGTAGAACAATTAGCGTGGCTCAGTAGAAAAATTAGCGTGACTCGTGTGACATGTGACTCGCGTGACATGACTTTAAGTATTTTTTTTGCAATGGAAAAAAGAAATAGCATTACGAAAATGCATTCAGATATTCAGCTTTTTATGCTTATTTATCATTAATATTTGTCAAATAATAAAGATATTTTAAAAGGGTGCTATAAAAGAAATATACTCGCTTTGTGACTTGTGTGACCATCAAAATGAGGTAGTTTTTGGATCCAGAAAAATTGGGGATCAGCTTAACTCATCGACAGATTTCTTTAACTGAGTAGACGGTGACCTTTTGGATCTCATTTGGTCAAAATTGAACCAGATTGTAACAGAATTTTCCTGGTATAATCCATTTTTATTCCATAATATCATATTTATATCATTCTTACCATTTGTGGACAAGGACGGCGGGTGGCTAATATTTATAGAAAATGTTATTATTTTAGGATGACATATTGCATGATTAAAGGATATGATATTGCGATACAAATAATGTTCGAAAAACAAAATAATTTTGTGATTTTAATTTTGGGTTTGATGTTCTGATAGCGTGGAATGGCTGCCCTGATTGTACGAAAAATCACCCTTTTTAGCTTGTTGTGCCTCTGGAGGTCACAATTATTATCTGATTTAAAAAAAAAAACGTTTGATTATAAAAACCAAACAAATTCTAATGATTTTCTGATAATTCCTTAATATGCGACAAGTCTTGTTGACTGCCCGGACGATTTGGCTGCTGTGTGGGCGTATGTTTCGTTGCCTGGCAACCTATTTTCTCAGAAAGTGTTGTAGGTCTAACATTTTATAGAGTTTATCTACATGCTCAATGTGCTTGTGCAGCCTCCGACATCCCGCGTGGGTACGCTATTACAAACAAACAAGACATCATGGGCACAGCCATGTTTCATCCGGGACCTGTAAAGTAGTTCCAAGACACCATGGGCGCAGCCATGTTTCATCCAGGACCTTTAAAGTAGTTCCAATATGGCGGAATTCGTTATACAGCCGAGACTAGATGTAGCTTCCAGAATCTGTCGAGGATTGCCGAGTGACGATGCAGTGAAAAACGGTCGCGGACAGTGCGCAAGTGTTTTTAGCGTAAAACGATTCTCAAAACATTAGTTTTATTATAGTTTATTGCCGGTCGGCTAATTACCACTGCTGTATAGTGTATTTATTATCTTTTTTTATGATAGTTTTTTTGATATTTGAAGTTTTTGGCAATATTCGATAAACCACTATATCGACTATTTTTGGCCACATGATATTGTAGTTGGGTCTGAAAAACCATATCTCATTTGAGAACGACAAGAGGAACTTGTTGAAACGTAGTGTGGAATAAACTCAGTGTTCTCACACAAATCAGCTGTGTGCTTGTTCCTATTTGTTAATAATTAGAGTTAATTCCCTTTTTGTACTGGATAATAGAGAATAAAACATGTCTATTAAAATGAAGTTTGATAGGTTTGTTTACAGCAAGTAAGTTGCTGTATTTCAAGTTAAAGTATTGCCATTGAGGGCAATTACGTTTCAAGCCCTAAGTTTATAATACAGTCCTCACTTCAAGTACATTTTGGTCCGACGAGACGGATTTTAAAGCCAGAATTTCAAGTCACAAGTAAAGTTCAAGTTTACATTTTTTATGCACGCCAAAAGGTTCTATTTCAGAATCGCACCTCTACCAGTTCCCGGGGTCGTAGAGACTTTAAATTTTCAGGGGATGTTCCGCTGGGTTAGCGATGACCCGCTGGGTTAGCGATGACCTCACACCAAATTTTAGCAAAATCGACCAATAACTTTTCATTTTACCGACCTTTAGCTTCTCCCGTTGGATATGTTTATCCGTACGACGCCATTTGCATTTCTTTTTTTTTAGACTCGAATAACAAGACACTCAAACGAAAACCAACACTCGGCGCCCCGTGCCTGATGCTGCCGTTCATAATATTAATAATAATTTTCGTATATTTTAAGTAAAAGTGGTTTATATTGCCGTCGCCCCCGCCCGGCCGGCCGTGCGTCGTCCACAATTTCTTGTGAACGCTCTAGAGGCTAAAGTTAATACCCGATTGACTTCAAATTTATGCACAGTGTTTAATGTCATGAGACGAAGAAGCATATAATGGATTTTCAGGGATATCCGATAATTACTACCAGAGTTATTACCCTTGATCTCTTCGAAAAATCTTGTGAACGCTCTAGCGGCTAAAGTTAATATCCGATTGGCTTCAAATTTATGCACAGTGTTTAAGGTCACGAGACGGAGAATCCTATGGATTTTCAGCTATATCCAATAATTACTGCCAGAGTTGTGGCCCTTGATCACTTTGAAAAAGCTTGTGAACGCTCTAACAGCTAAAGTTAATTTCCGATTGACTTGAAATTTAAGCACACAGTTTTAGGTCACAAGACGAACAAGCCTATCAATTTTCAGCGATATCCACTAATTACTGCCAGAGTTATGGCCCTTGATCACTTTGAAAAATCTTGTGAACGCTCTAACGGCTAAAATTAATATCCGATTGACTTGAAATTTATGCACAGTGTTAAAGGTCACGAGACGAAGAAGCCTATGGATATCAGATAATTACTGCCTGGGTTATTACCCTTGATCTCTCAAAAAATTCTTGTGAACGCTCTAGCGACTAAAGTTAATATCTGATTGACTTTAAATGTATACACAGTGTCTAAGGTCACGAGACGGAGATGCCTATTGATTTTCAGCTATATCCAATAATTACTGCCAGAGTTATGGCCCTTGGTCACTTTGAAAAATCTTGTGAACGCTCTAACGGCTAAAGTTAATATCCGATTGACTTGAAATTTATGCACACAGTTTAAGGTCAGTTTTTCGACACTTGGCCTTTGGGTACGACCTTCACCCCATACGATATTTTAAAGGCCACAATCTTGACTTGGACCACCGACCCTGACCTTGGTCGTGTCACACACGGCTCGGTCAGAAAACGGTCAAACGTTAAGGGCCTGTGTTTGAAGGGTGGTCTACGGGCCTTGTCAATATGAAAGGTCGTGGTGACCTTTGGTAATCAAGGTTAACAAGCCGTGACCTCCACTTTCACCTTGAACCCCAAATTCCCATCGAGCTCGGGGCCTCTACGTTTATGCTTGTCATGGCCCTATTGCTTGTTGCATTATGAGGGTCGATGTTCTATGTGAAAGCAGAGACGATGCCCTTCAAAAAAAAGTAGCAGGGTCAAGGTCATGGTACAGAAAACTGAACTCAAACTTTTCAAAGTGAGTTTTTGGACACTTGACCTTGGGTACGACCTTCACTCCATACAATATATCAAAGGCCACAATCTTGACTTGGACCACATACCTTGACCTTGGTCCTGTCAAACACGACCCGGTCAGAAAACGATCAAACGTTGAGGGCCCGAGTTCGAAAAGAGGTTTTTGCGCCTTGTCAATATTAAAGGTCGTGGTGACCTCCGGTAATCAAGGCTAATCAACTTTGACCTTGAACCCCAAATTCCCATTGAGCCAAGGGCCTTTACGTTTATGCTTGTCATGGCATTAATTCTTGTGTATTATGAAGGTCGATGTTTGAGGTTAAAGCAGAAACGATGCCCTTCAAAAGGGTAACTGGGTCAAAGTCGAGGGTCAAGGTCATGTTACAGAAAACTGAACTCAAACTTTTCAAAGTCAGGTTTTGGACACTTGAAATTGGGGTACGACCTTCACCCCATACAATATTTAAAGGCCACAATCTTGACTTGGACCAACGACCTTGACTTTGGTCCTGTCACACACTGCTTGGCCAGAAAACGGTCAAACGTGGATGGCCTGTGTTCGAAAGATCAATATGGAAGATCGTGGTGAAAAGTTTGAGTTCAGTTTTCTGTAACATGACCTTGACAGGGCTCGAAACGAAAGGCGCGCGAAAGCGCTCGCGTACCTACCATGCACCTAAAGTGAAACCCAGGTACATATTTTTAAACGCACCCGAATTTTATAAACAACGCTCCTCGCACCAAAGGCTAACTCATGGTTCTCTTTTTAAAATATCACCCGGCCTTTTAAATGAATTAACGCGAACGCTTTTGCTTTTAATAAAATTCTCGTAAAAATAATCTATTTTTATTTAACGGTCTCAAGCAAGGCTTGACACGCCGTCGGCCTCGGCCGCATGGCCTACGAATTTTACAATTTGGCCGCAGATTCGTGGCCGATTTTTAACTATCCACGGCCATGTATGGTCAGCGATTTGTGTTGGATATCAATAGTTATTTTGCTATCGATAATCGCAATCATTGTTTTTTTAAGGCGAGTGATCGCTCTCGAGCGCCTACAGCTCACCTGAATGTCGACGACCCAGGGGATTTTTTTTCCGTCCCCTTAAAATTGAAAATCACTCTCCTTTACAAATTCATTGGGGGTTTATTAACATTTATCACCAATCACTCTCCTTAATATCAGATCACTCTCCTTAATTTCTAATTCACTCGCCTTAATTTCTAAAGCATTCATCTTATCGAAACTTGGAGAACCTTTTAGGAGAGCCATTTTTTCAATTTGTTGATTGAGGGGAGCTTTTTTTGGCTCTCCTCTGAAATACAAAAAACAACGACAGTAATCGACATTGAAATGTATCGAAACAATCTTATTTTCACGGTCGTAACCAAGAATGGGTTACGTATTCAAAATTCAAAACCATACGATGTTGCGATAGATGTTTTTTTGTTTGTCTAATTAATAATAAAACGTTTCATATTACGTATAAATTGTACTTAATTTTTAAAAAATGTAGCCTTGGTTCTGAATGACGAAATACGGTTGATAGGCCGATGTATGTGGAGGAACCAAATAAAATGAGCACGAGTCGATTCAAAACATTGCGTACGTGAGAGCGACCAATACCAACATGGAGGACAATATGTTGTCAATTCGCGTGTAAAAATTAAAGAAAATTTAATAGCCTAAATAACTTATCACAAATCCGTAAATTGTTTATTATTATTAAAATAATGTAGCCTTGATTCCGAATAAGAAATACAAACGTTTTTGTCATCTATCAGTCATTTGTAATGAGCAGACGAATTATGAAAGTTTAGGGGAAACCCCGGGTTATTTACACATCTGGGTATATCCAATTTAGCGAATTCCATGATATGGCGATTATTGCTTCTAATGAAAGTATTGTTTAAATGAGGGCGAATTTATTTCAACATTGTTTGGGTGAAAAAGCTTCATTGAGATTGAGACTTTGAAGTAAATATAAAGTGACCGATGTAGGCTATTGTATTATTATACGAAGGATTAAGTCACAGAAAACATTGAGTCGACTTTTCACTCTCCTAGAATATCTGAGGTGAGGTTTTTAGGAGAGCGATTTTTTGAATTTGTAATTTTAGGTGCAGCTTTTAGAGCTCTCCATGATTTTATTCCTTTCAAACCCTGCCTTGACCCACGACCTTTCATATTGACAAGGCCCATAGACCACCCTTCAAACACAGGCCCTTAACGTTTGACCGTTTTCTGACCGAGCCGTGTGTGACACGACCAAGGTCAGGGTCGGTGGTCCAAGTCAAGATTGTAGCCTTTAAAATATTGTGTGGGGTGAAGGTCGTACCCAAAGGCCAATTGTTAAAAAACTGACCTGAAACTGTGTGCATAAATTTCAAGTCAATCGGATATTAACTTTAGCCGTTAGAGCGTTCACAAGATTTTTCAAAGTGACCAAGGGCCATAACTCTGGCAGTAATTATTGGATATAGCTGAAAATCAATAGGCATCTCCGTCTCGTGACCTTAGACACTGTGTATACATTTAAAGTCAATCAGATATTAACTTTAGTCGCTAGAGCGTTCACAAGAATTTTTTGAGAGATCAAGGGTAATAACCCAGGCAGTAATTATCGGATATCCATAGGCTTCTTCGTCTCGTGACCTTTAACACTGTGCATAAATTTCAAGTCAATCGGATATCAACTTTAGCCGTTAGAGAGTTCACAAGATTTTTCAAAGTGATCAAGGGCCATAACTCTGGCAGTAATTAGTGGATATCGCTGAAAATTAATAGGCTTGTTCGTCTCGTGACCTAAAACTGTGGTCTTAAATTTCAAGTCAATCGGATATTAACTTTAGCCGCTAGAGCGTTCACAATATTTTTTGAAGAGATCAAGGGTAATAACTCTGGCAGTAATTATCGGATATCCCTCAAAATCTATTATATGCTTTTTCGTCTCATGACCTTAAACACTGTGCTTAAATTTAAAGTCAATCGGGTATTAACTTGAACCTCTAGCGCGTTCACAAGAAATTGTGGACGACAGGTGGACGGACGGCCGGGGGCGACGGCAATATACGACCACATTTCCATGTGGGCGTAAAATAAAATATACGAAAATTATTATAATTTTTATGAACGCCAGCATCAGGCACGGGGCGCCGAGTGTTGGAGTTCGTTTGAGTGTCTTGTTATTCGAGTCTAAATTGTCAAGAAATGCAAATGGCGTCGTACGGATAAACATACCTCCCGGGAGAAGCTAAAGGTCGGTTAAATGAAAAGTTATTGATCGATTTTGCTAAAATTTGGTGTGAGGTTATCGCTAACCCAGCGGAACATCCCCTGAAAATTTCAAGTCTCTACGACCCCGGGAACTGGTAGAGGTGCGATTCTGAAATAGAACCCGCCAAAATGGCTGTCACTGCAAGTAAAGTTGAATTGGATGGTTTAAAGAGAAAGAGAAGATTTT
Organism: Patella caerulea; assembly: GCA_036850965.1. Classification (NCBI taxonomy): domain Eukaryota; kingdom Metazoa; phylum Mollusca; class Gastropoda; family Patellidae; genus Patella; species Patella caerulea. The sequence continues at coordinate 13,391 of JAZGQO010000058.1, read as the reverse complement.
TAAGAAAGTAATTTACAGATACATTGAAGATGGCAGACAGAATGTAAATTTTGTGAGACTGAGATTTCTTAAAGAGACAATTGAAAATAAATTATCAGAATTGAATGATATTCAAGGCTCTGTATGCAGTTTAATTGATGATGAAGAACAATTAGATGAAGACTGTGCACAGCACAGTGAATATGAGATCAAGGCCTTAAAGTATATATCCTTGCTGAGTGAATACATTGAAAAAACAACTCCAAGAGATGATGCAAGGTCAAATTTAGAAGTTCAACAAAATATTTCATCAAGTTCAAATGGTGTACAAGGTGTTGGCCCTACTGTACCTCAAGTCAGACTACCTAAGATTAATTTACCCACATTTGGTGGTGATGTTTTGTCATGGCAACCATATTACCAGTCAATTAAAGTTTCTGTCATTGACAACCAGTCTTTAGCAGATGTTCAGAAATTAGAGTACATAATGAGGTCTCTTAAAGGGAAAGCTACTGAAGCAGTTAAAGGCTATTCCGTAATTCATGAAAATTACCAAGCTGTCCTAGATACATGAATAGCAAGATTCGGTAATCAGCGTCTCATTTTAGAAGCCCCTATCAAAGTCTTTATTACATCAATCACCGCTAACATCAGAAGATGCAACTTCAATTCGAAGATTTTTTGATAAAGTTACCAGTCATGTCAGATCAGTGAACTCAATGGGAGAGAAGTTTAGAACCGAAGCCCTTGAACCTGTTTTAGTTCCTTTGATTGTCGACAAACTACCCAAGTCTATAGTGGAAAGGGGGAACTTGAGGTGAAAGACGACAAAGGCGATTGTCTATCAATGAAAACTTTATTATCATTTCTTGAGCGCATCATAAGAGCTAAAGAATCATCAAGTATTAAATTATTTTATTTTTCAAGTTCACAAGAATCAAAAGTATCTTCAAAATTTGAGCCTTCGAAGAATCAACCTTATAAGCCTAACTATCCTTTCAAATCAACTATATCGTCTATGTCTGCTTCTGTTAAAGATCAAGAGTGTCCTGTTTGCTACAATCCAAGACACAAGATTTCATCATGCATTCAGTTCTTATCCATGACTGTACGCGACAAACATCAGAAAATTTTATCTAAAAGACTTTGTTTTCTTTGTTTAGAAGGTGGTCACATCTCGGAAAACTGTCAAGCCATGTCATGTAAGTACTGCAAGCGAAGACACCATCATTTATTACACCTTGATTATGGTAATTCAACAAGTGAATCTACTGAAGTAAAGTCTGCCAGTGTTTCATCAGCATTAACAAAAGTCGGCAACAAGCAAGTTCAAAGTATACTGCAAACAGCGCCATGTATTTTGACTGGCTCGAACCTCCTATCCAAGAATGTCAGATGTTTCTTTGATCTAGGATCACAGTCGTCATTTGTAATGACACCTATCACAGAAGAACTTGGTCTCAATGGAGAAACAGTTAGAACAGCGGTTTCTGGATTTTAAAGAAGACAGAGTAAGCCTGTACTTAGAAGAAGGATTCCATTCATTTTGGCCCCTTTAAGTAATCCGAAGATTGAATTTCCTATGACGGCACTTACAACCGACAACATTTGTCAACCTGCTGAAGCTGTAGAATTCCACCCTTCAAAATGGCCACATCTTAAAGATATTAAATTTGTTGAATTTCCCAGAGGTGAATGTGAAATTGATGTACTCATTGGTATGGACTATTATTACCACTTCGTTACCTCAGATATGGTGAAGGGAGAACCCACACAGCCTGTTGCAGTTCGCATAAAATTAGGATGGATTTTATGTGGACCTGCTGTTACCTTAGATGAACGTCACTCAAGTGTATCCATGCATATTCAAGTCATGAAGAAAATGTTATAAATAGTACGTTAGAAAAGTTCTGGAATTTGGAATCCATCAGCATTAAGGCTAACGACAAGATAGACCCATCTGAAGATAAAATCATGAAGGATTTTAAAAAGAATCTAATATTTGAAGCCAACCACTACACGGTATCTATCCCATGGACGGAAGATATACAACTGGCATCTAATTACAAGCAAGCTGAAAGGAATTAATAAATTTAGAAAAGAAGTTGAAGTTTGATCCGAAGAAAGCTGATATTTATAATGAAGTAATCAATAAGTATATAGAAGAAGGTTTTGCAGAAGAAGTTAAACCTGAAGAAATTATTCCGCCTGATGATGGCCGTCACACTTTTTATCTGCCTCATCATGCTGTATTCCTTAAAGATAAAGCTACATCGAAAGTAAGAATTGTTTTTGATTGGTCCGCAAAAGACTTGAATGGTGTATCTTTAAACAGTTGTATCCACCCTGGACCTGCACTTCAAGAAGATCTTGTTGGAATTCTAATAAGATTTAGAAAGCACCAAGTCGTTATTGTGGGAGACATACAGATCCGAAGAAAGCTGATATTTATAATGAAGTAATCAATAAGTATATAGAAGAAGGTTTTGCAGAAGAAGTTAAACCTGAAGAAATTATTCCGCCTGATGATGGCCGTCACACTTTTTATCTGCCTCATCATGCTGTATTCCTTAAAGATAAAGCTACATCGAAAGTAAGAATTGTTTTTGATTGGTCCGCAAAAGACTTGAATGGTGTATCTTTAAACAGTTGTATCCACCCTGGACCTGCACTTCAAGAAGATCTTGTTGGAATTCTAATAAGATTTAGAAAGCACCAAGTCGTTATTGTGGGAGACATACAGAAGATGTTCCTGCAAGTTTATTTAGCCGATAAAGATAAAGATGCTCACAGGTATCTGTGGAGAGACCTTGATGTTGTTAATCCTATGAAGACTTACAGAATGACCAGAATCACTTTTGGTATTACAGCCAGTCCATTTTTAGCCATATGCACAATTAAAGAACATGCCAAGTTACATCAAGAACAGTTTCCAAGTGCGTCATCCGAAATAATTAGAAATATGTAAGTAGATGACATCGCAACAGGAGCTGATGACGACAGGCTTGCTCTGACATTACAGCAAGACCTTAAGAATCTTATGGCTCAATTAGGCTTTAATCTTACCAAATGGTCTAGCAACTCTAGAGAGGTCTTAAAAGCTATACCTGAAAGGGATAGAGCGCCCGATGGTCCTACAAATCTTGAAACAGAAACTGAAGAAGGCCCAAGTTCATACTCTACAAAGACACTTGGATTAAGATGGGAACCACAGAATGATACACTAAGTTTTAAAGTTGACATCCCCAGTATTGATTTATCTCAGACTAAAAGAGTGTATTATCTAAAGCAGCAAGAGTATTTGATCCATTAAGGCTCATTACTCCGTTTACTGTCCGCTCAAAGATATTATTTCAAGAACTATGGTCTAAAGGTCTGTCATGGGATGATATATTTCCAGTTGATATTTCCAGAAAGTGGATAGATTGGTTTGAAGAATTAAAGGAGTTGGAACATTTGAAGATACCCAGATGTTATGCACAACTTACCAATTTATCTCAAGTTAAAGAAATTGAAGTTCACGGGTTTGGTGATGCATCCGAGAATGCATATGCCTCAGTCCTATACCTAAGAATTATATCCAAAAGCAACAATATAAGTACCAGTCTTGTAATGTCCAAAAGTCGTGTAGCCCCTGTTAAGAAAATATCCTTACCTAGACTAGAATTAATGGCTGTTGTTATCACTGCTCGTCTCTGTAAATATGTCTGTTCGATGTTGGATTGTGATGTCACTCGAGTCGTTTGCTGGACTGACAATTCATCGACATTTCACTGGGTTAAAGGGACAGCTTCACAGTGGAAACCATTTGTAGCTAACCGAGTAATGGAGATTCAAGGAATCTGTGAACCAAGTGTATTTCGCTACTGTCCAGGAAAAGATAACCCTGCTGATTTACCAAGTAGAGGAATAAAAGTTCAAGAACTTATGGATAGTCAACTTTGGTGGAATGGTCCATCATGGTTAATGAAATCAGAAGAAGATTGGCCTACTGCTCTGAAGTCCTCAAGTTCAAGTCATGATAATGAAGCTATAATCTCCGAGAAAAGAAAGAAATCGCTTATAGTTTGTATTGGTCAAGTAGAAGAACCACTCATCAACTTTGATAGATTTAGCAGATACCTCAAACTCATTAGGACAGTAGCCTGGATCAAGCGATTCATCCGAAACCTAAAAGTCAAGAAAGAAGACAGAAATTTGCATGCACTGTCAGTATCAGAAATCGAAGCTGCTGAGGTTTATTTACTGCGTCAGGTTCAGGAATCATCATATAAAGAAGAGATCGAGTCACTTAAAGTTAATACAGCGCCAACCTCTAACCATTTGTCTAACCTGAATCCATTTTTTGACACATCGACAGGATTCTTAAGAGTTGGTGGTCGAATTCACAAGTCAGTTTTACCAGAAGATGAAAAGCATCCGGTAATACTTCCATCATCGCATTCAGTAGTAAAGTTATTAATAGCCTAAGTACACAATACAGAACTTCATGCTGGAAGAGAACATACTTTGTCTATTCTAAGCCAGAAGTATTGGATATGTAATGGTCGATCCACGGTTAAGCAAGTACTCAATAAATGTTTACTTTGTCGTCATTACTATACAAAGCCATTCTCCCAGCTAATGGCCCCTTTGCCAGCAGACCGCATTCAACCATCTGCACCATTTACTAATGTTGGATTGGACTTTGCTGGACCTATTCATCTTAAACATAATGAAAAAGTGTATATTTGTCTATTTACATGTGCTGTCACGCGTGCGGTACTTCTAGAATTAGTAACTGATATGTCTGTAGAGAAGTTTTTGTCAGCGCTTCGTCGTATGGTATCCCGACGCGGCATGTGTCACACGATTTGGTCTGATAATGCAAAAACTTTCAAGTGCGCAAACAAAGAACTACAAAAGTGTTTGAGAATCATAGAAGATCGCCAGACTCAAACTCATTTAACCAATAAGAAAATACATTGGAAGTTTATTATAGTTGAAAGAGCCCCGTGGTGGGGTGGCTTTTACGAGCGGTTGGTTAGAAGCATCAAGACCCCACTAAAGAAGATTTTAGGAAAATCATTACTGGACAAATTGAAAGTTTTACAACTATTCTGACAGAGGTAGAATGTCAAATTAATAGCCGTCCTCTCACTTATGTTAGTTCTGATCCTAAAGACCCTGAAGTAATTACTCCTGCACATATTCTTATTGGAAGATCTTTTTAACCGTTTCCATCCCAAGAGACACCCAAGGCTGAGCAAACATCCAAAGCTATCACCAATCGTTGGCGTTACCATCAAAGAATTGTGAACAACTTCTGAAACCGTTGGAGTTCAGAGTATCTCAAGTCGCTTCATACGCTTAAACGATGGACTTCACTTGGAAATGAAATTCATGTAGGAGATCTAGTGTTAATTAGTGAAGATCGCGTAGCTCGTGGTCAAGAAATCTACTTAGGACGTGATAATTTTATTCGTTCAGTTTGTTTGAAGACCTCCACGGGTGTGTTAAGAAGACCCGTTCAACGACTCCATTTATTAAAGGCAGTGGATGCAGATATCTGAACTGTAAAGCTAAATTTGTTGAAATTTTATTGACTCTGCATCCGGGGGGAGGATGTTCACACACAAATCAGCTGTGTGCTTGTTCCTATTTGTTAATTAGAGTTAATTCCCTTTTTGTACTGGATAACAGAGAATAAAACATGTCTATTAAAATGAAGTTTGATAGGTTTGTTTACAGCAAGTAAGTTGCTGTATTTCAAGTTAAAGTATTGCCATTGAGGGCAATTAAGTTTCAAGCCCTAAGTTTATAATACAGTCCTCACTTCAAGTAGAGCTGGGCGATATTTCGGTATTTCGATATAAAACCATCACAGAAATAAAAACCGTGAAAAATACCGTCTTCAGAAAAATATCGAAAAACCGAACATACCGCGATATATCGCGGTTTTTATTTTTTGTATGATATTTTACATAAATATTGAACAAAATGTTTTCTTTTTTATATTATCTACGATATTTTATTGCTTAATGATGAAAAAATACTGCTATAAACTCCCGAGTATTCATTCCACAAAGTTTGCAAATGCCGATGCGGAGCCTTATTTACGTCACGTGACTTATCGTCCACCTTTCCATCGGTTAGAATTATCCTGGTTTCGGTTCAATTTCTACACATCTTGACGAATGGTGAACACCAATTAATTGATTTTCAAAAGAAATCATTGATTTTAAGATTGAATTAAATTTTAATAAAGCAGAAATATAAATAATGCCAATCACATTGGGAGTCCCGGTAGACTGATTATCATTCAGCGTCGGACGTGTCATGGCCGTCGTGATCGGGGAAAAATATTTGACGAAAAAAAAATGGGCACTTTTTGATACTGTACTTATGTTTTATAGTTTAATTTACTATCCCTGTATTGAATAATGCATTTTCAAGAAGGCATAAGCTTACTCTTGAATGGGAAAGAACGAGTTTGCAAGGGTAAACAAAGTCCAATCTTACACGTAGCTATAAAAATATGCACGACCGAAGGAACAAAAACTTTTTTATGTTGTTTGGGCTTCCTTCATTCGAAATACATTTTTTAATTTGAATAAAATATTATATTATAATTAATATTTTGAATATTAAAATTGTAATAAAAAAAACAACTTTAGTAAGTTTTCATGGCTATACATCTGTGTTTGAACCAGCTTGAATTAATGTTTTGTTAATTTTGTACTGTGTATTTTTAAAATAATATTGACTAGAAATAATGATATTGAGGGGTATTTGCAACTTTTTATGCATGTTTATTTACATTTAAAATGTGATAAACTGAAAGTATTGAACTTTTATAAAATATCGTGATATAGTGATTATATCGCGATATTTTTTGAAAATATCGCGATATATGTTTCTAGGTATATCGCCCAGCTCTAACTTCAAGTACACTCATTGATTGTTTTCCATATAAATTTGTGTTATTTATCATAAGTTTGATAATAAGCACTTTCTGCTCAGGGTAAGCAGAGCGATAAGCAATTTGATTGGTCGAGACTTTGGAACGCAATAACTCTCCGTCTAATTAAGGTTGAATGTTCAAACTTGGTGTAGGTGTTCATTAGGTCCAGGCCTTGATCTAGTTTGATGATAACAGAGAACTGATTGGTTGATGCTTTGGGGCATGAGAACGTTTGTTACAATTAAGTGATGAAACTCCTAAGTATGGCTTCATTTTATCGGTATCTTGACTAAATTCGATGATGAGAATTTTCTGCTTAGGCTAAAGGAGCGATAAGAAATTTTGTTCAGGCTGACCTTAAAAATATCTTTGTTTCACCAAACCCAACCCACAATTGAGGAGAAGGGTCGGTAGGTCGGGGTTTTTTTTCAGATTTTTTTTTTTAAGTCAGAGAAGCCCATACACAAAATGGATAACTTACTTATAAGCTGTAAACAAATCAATATTGAATGACATCGCATCGGGATTTTAAATTTTAGTGATGCACGATTTGCTCCGAACTTGAAGTGTGAATTTTCTTCAACACGTTTTTAACGATCGTTCGGGTTGTGCCTTCATTTTTCTCTAACGGATATTGAAAATATCGTCGTCAAGTTTAAAACGACGCTCCACTGACAAAGGCAGAATCATTTCGTAGGGATGGACATGCTTTCGTCTGCAACCATTTTGTTGAGAAGCGACACCTATGACGCTTTCGTCTTGATCAACCAGTTTCAATAATGAATCAAACGCATCAAACCATAGCCATAGTAAAGGGAAATAACTCCCGTGATATATTTCAGGTTGACACACAAAATAAAATAAAAAGATCGCGGAAAAGTGCTATAAAATAATTTGGGTCGGGGGTGGTTTTAGTTAGTCGGTCGGGTTAGGCGAAACAAAGATATTTTTAAGGTCAGCCTCATTCATAAATCTTTTTCGAAAATTCACTTGTGGATGAATTCATTAAACATATACAAAATAACGCAAACCGCAACTCTTTACGCCATACAGACGAAATTTAAATCGATAAAACATCTACTTATTAACAAATGCTAGGCCTATATATATTTGGGCTTACACTAGTGTCAAAGTTTCTTCCTCGAGTTCATTACAAATCTTCGAAAATTCATTCATCAAAAAATAATAACCTATGACGTGAATATATTAGGTTTAAAATTTCTTCAAACTACAAGAAGAATCTATGGTCGCTTGAAATCATTAAAAGCACGAATGACAGGATACTTATTATACCGGTAGGCCTACTAACATCAAACAAGATGGAATTTTTGCCTCAATCACATTTTTTGGGAACTTGTTTAAATAAATCCGTTGCCCATCTCTTGTGTGGCATTTCACAGTCACAAAACAGACCAGTTATATAAAAACACGTCAAACATGTCATTTAAAAACATGTCAAATTATAGGCTACTATACAGACGATTCTTTTCAGATGGGTAACATAATGGCGTCCATGTGTCACATGACCACCATTAGCCCATCATAATCGGTACACAGGTTGGCCAGACTCTCTTTATGTAAGGCTCTGGAATTACTTCTAATCACTTGGCTGGATCAAGTGTCGACATAAATAAGCATTGATGTAATAATGTGCGATATAAGCAATAAAACAATGGTAAATAAAACAATGAATAGATTAATCATACGATTGACATCTTCACCAGTCAGGCCATTCTGTCAGTTACTTTCTATCTATAATGGTTTTTTCAACAACACCCTGATAACATTCATTGATGGGTACCATATGGGTACCATGTGTCATGTAATATGGGGCCATGATGGGGAGCCCATAACGGACCCCGACATTTTTGCACCCAACATCCATATGGGATCCATATGGGCTCAACCATATGGGTACTAAATGGGGTTTGTGTGGGGCCTATATGGGTAACTCATTTAAAATAATATGGGTGCTATATGGGGCCTGTGTGGGACCTATATGGCCATGTTAAGAAATATAATATGGGTACTATATGGGACTCACATGGGGTACAAATAAATGATATATGGGCATAATATGGGATCCACATGGGTACTAAATGGGGTTTGTGTGGGTTCTATATGGGTAAATCATCTAAAATAATATGTGTGTAATATGGGACCTATATGGTGTTGATAAGACATGTAATATGGGCACTATATGGGACTCATGTGGGAGTACAAATCAATGTAATATGGGCATCATATGGGATCTGCGTGGATATTCCAGAATATTAATTTGGGCACCAAATGGATTTCCTGTGGGATTCTAAGAAATACTGTACTGAGCTTATTTGTTGTGACAACACATATGGACAGTAAACTATTTATACCAGACATTATAGCCGAACTAAGACTAATTTAATACAAGTATGAAATAATCTTCTAATGTATGATCATTTGATATTACATGCTAAACACTATTTTAATGATAATATCAAGCGTGCTACACAGCTCTGTGTAACTTTGATGAATTCTCTAGTTCTAAGCATGGTAAACAACAAGTACCAAATCAGTCTAATAAAATAACAAAACTGTTTATTTGGTTTCATGTTTTATTATAATCCTTTTTCGGTAAGACAGTTGAAATTCGTTGGGTTCTGCCACCATCCCTGCCCCTTGAATTAATCAGGAAGCAACTAACAGCTGTTTTGATTTCTTCGTTTGTAGTGTTCACAAACATTGGATTTCTTCTGACCGACCCTGCAATTCAAAAGAAAAGCACATTGATTAGGTCTGTTGATGTGCAGCCTGACAAAGTAAGACAACTCTACCCATATTTTGCGCCGATATCGAATTCAATCAACATCTTTGGGATCCAAACACATATTTTAATTTTCATCAAAATTGGATATAAATTCTGACCTGTAGTCTCCACAAACAGTAATTAATACAAACAGAAACTCACCATTTTTTTTGGCCAGGAACATGTGAAATAGTTGACCAGTGCTTATGTTGTCATTTTAATTCTTTAATCTGTTGTTCCAATTTGGAGAGTATTTGAATTGCCCTCGTTTCAAATGGATTAAGCTGTAAAAAGACCAGATTTAGCATTTATTATATCTTTTGTTTTAAAGTGCGTTTATTTCATCTTTACAAAATTCAGTTATATAATGTCATTTGTATTTCATTGTATAGCTGATAAAACTTTCAAACGTTTAGTCCAGGGAGAGCAAGAAACATATTTTGCCATGACACACAATAATACAACATATGTTATAAGATGAAAATGGAAATAGTTACCTTTCTGGAAATGACAGCTTTCTTGTTTTAGAGTTTACCAATATTCTGTCAAATCAAAATAACTAAGAAAAAAAGAAACATCTATTCAAATCCATTCTTATATTATTACAAAACTTTTGTATAAGTACTTTGATGCACTTGTATATTTCCACAGAAAATGATTAACTCATTTGTATCAGTTATTTTCCAAAAGAGATTTTTTCGAAATACAGAAACTTTAAAACCTTTCATTTAATTTGTTTTACCCAAAAGCTGTTAAGCATATTATAGTAGGATAGTAGGAAAGGATGGGAAAAATTTACCTTTGATTAAGTTTTGTGAACTGATTTCAGAGATGTGTACCACTTTCAGCAGTTTCTTCTTGTTAGTACTAATTATATACATACTTCTACATTGTAGAATCTAAATTTCAGCCAGTGACCAAACAGACTTCAAGAGACTAAATTAGTTGTTAATGATGACTCGCTGACAGGTTTTCATGGGTGACTTGGTGACCTCCACAGTAAAGTTAGATATTATATAATTTGTGTACAGAATCTGCTATAGTCATTAAAATTGTACTAGCAAGATGCTACCAGCCATGCTGTATTCATAATAAATTTGAGTAATAACGGGTCCTATTTGGCTTTTTTTTTTAAAAGAATGAGTATTAGCGACTCTTTTTGCTTTAATTTAAGCTCCACAAAGACGGGCATTTGATTCGAAAGGCGGGGTGGAGTATTTCCTAAAGTGAAAACAAGTATCACAATTTCATTCATAAATAAACTCTATTTTTCTTTATTCATGGTAAACATACAAGGGATTATAATAGATTAACATGTCATTAGAATTACGTAACATTTCACCCTTGGCTATAGTCACTTTTCAATAGCACACACAGGGGGGTTGGGGTGGCCTAGTGGACTAGAGTGCCGCGCTGAGGGAAGCTCACTGACTGCCCAGAAAGCCACTCAGCTTTGGCCCAAGTATGGCCCACATCTGGCAGACTCTGGCTAGATGTGGCCCATATCCAGCCAGATGTTGCCAGATGTGGGCCATGTCTGGCTAACTTTTGGCAACTATTGGCTCACTACTGATGAATTAAACTTATTTTTGTAACTGATATCTAAGAATATCTTGTCAGTTTGTTTAACAGTTATAAATTTTTTGTTTTATATTCAAAACATTTGAAAAAATAATATTATGCGAGAAGTTTGCCATATCTGGGCCAAAGATGGCCCACATCCGACTGGCCAAATGCCTCAAAATATGAACACAATAAATTTCAACTCAGAATATGACATCTAGTTTCCAGTAGAATTTTCCCTTGTTCTATATTAATTTTATTACAAATAAATATTAAAAATAATATTTTTTGAATGTACTGTATATATAATATAAATAAAAAACCCTCACCCCACCCTCCCCCAAAAGCCAGTAAATGTAAATCTTTAAAGCAAAAATAATAAATTATTCTTTAAAGAAATCAATGAAATAAAGACAAAGTTTATTAGAACACAGTCTGAGTGTTGGGTATCATGCTACAAAATAGTTAGATTTTAATTACTATAGCAGATTCTGTACTCAGATTATACAATTTGTTGAAGCTAGCAGGTCAACCATGTTAATCTTTCAACAAAGCCTAATGAACAGCCCATTTACTATCTTCATCTGTTTCATTGGCTGAATTTAAAATTGTAAAATTCAGTGTACAACAAATTAATAGAATTTAGTACTAACAAGAAACTGAAGACATTGCAGTGGTATACAAACTGTGCATTATTTTCACAGAACTTAGTTAAAGATAAAAAGATAAGTACATTTTATTACTTTCTCTACAATAATATGAAATTAGATAAGATTTATGTGATTTCATTATTTGAATAACTTCATTTAACTATTCTTTTGCCTTGGCAAATAAGAATTATTTGACTTTTAAGTACTTTTGGTACTTGCATTGACAGACACCTTGGTCATGCTTGATATAAAAAAGGAAAAAAAAACATGTTTTTTTATGTACATTTTTTGCATTTATTGCAGGTGTGATAAATAACTTCACCACAAGGATGCAATGGAAAATAATTTCAAAATGTTGTAAACAAAATGGCTGATTGGGGGAAGAGTAAAAACAAGGGGAAGAGGAGGAGGAGATAGCTGCAGAAGGAAGAAGGGGAGAATGATATTGACATGGATAATTTGTATGCCTTATAACGAACAGTGAAAACTTGTCGAAACAGTGAAATCTTGTCAAAACGTTGTGTGTATATAATATACTGACTGTTATCCATAGAACTGTGCTGTGTTATATGGATGAATAAATTTTATTATTTAAGATTTTGCTTTTGTTGTTAATGTATGTTTTTTGTGCTGCATGCAAGATATCCTTAATTTCTACTATCATTTTGGGACTAACATATGGTTCAACCCTATTTCAATATATGTCCCAGAGATAACGGACGAAGTTGGACAGGCTACCATACTCCTTGTCACATGCAAGCAGGGTTTTGCAACCAAGCCACTTGACTGGTGAACCGACCTTCTAATTTCACGAGCAAGTGTTAAACCACTTAGACCATGGCCATGCCCCTCGGTTTACGAAGAAGGAATAGGACAGGGAATAACGGTTTGCCCTCTTTGGCCCATGTCTGCCCATGATTGGGCCACGTCTGGCCCATGTCTGCCAGATCTGGCCCACATCTGGCATGCTATATCCGGCCCAATCATTTTGCCAGATGTCACCTGATCTGGGCCAGATCTGGGCCAAAGATGGTGTGCTGTCTGTAGCTAGGTATAAAGTAATACTGTCCATTGATAAATGTACTTATCTCCCTTTAACCGCTAGATTAATTGAAGCGGTCTCGTTCTCATTCTCTATCGAGAAGACTTGTTTTTCCACCATTTTTATGTTATGCTGATATATCTGGGTCTAGATAAAGTATGTCAAATACTTAATATGTGTTATTTATGATCAAGTAACATGGTGACAGAAGTGTGGATTTTCCCCTAAGAACATTTTAGGACAACCAGTATCACAAGAAAAACAAACACATGGCAGAGTATCTTCGTAAACCAGGGCCACTGAAGTTCACAGGTAACGTGGCAGAAAATTGGCGAATTTTTTAACTGGAATTTAACATATTTATTGAAGCAGCTCATGCTGATAAATCTGAAAAAGAAAAAGCTTTTACCTTTCTGAATTTAGCGGGAC
>JAZGQO010000057.1:0-23212 GCA_036850965.1 Patella caerulea | reverse complement strand
GACAATAGATAGCTGCCCCATATTCAACAATCGATATACTTGTTTTGTAGTGCGGGCCTACTCCGATTCGCATATGTTATACAAAAAAGACTAATTCTATTATATGCAAACCCAATATTTCCTCCCCAAAATTATCACCCAGGCGTCCATTTAGCACTGAAAAAAATGTCGGGAAACTCGTATAATAGAGTAGTATTTAGTAATCGCGCGCTAGGGGCCAGTGGAAATGTATGCGAATTGGTGGTCACTTATTATGCGACAAATGGGTACATTTCAATTAGAATATGAAAAGGCATTCTTTCTTGGAAATTTTTGGTGGCCCTGAAAAGGGCCGTTTTACAGTCGTGCAATAAAGCTCGGGAAAAGACATTTATGCCTTTTTAGATTTGGCGGCAGCTTTCTTCTTGGGGGCTGCTTTTTTGGCTGGCTTGGCGGTTTTAACCTTTTTAGGGGTTTTGACCTTTTTGGGTGACTTGGCCTTCTTTGGTTTTACTGTCTTCTTGGCTCCGGTGGCCTTGGCCTTCTTCGGTGTAGCGGCTTTCTTGGGTGCTGCTTTCTTTGCCTTGGGTTTCTTGGCGGCGGCCGTTTTCTTAGCAGGAGACTTTTTAGCGGCTTTCTTCACTTTGGGTTTTTCGGCCTTCACGTCACCAAGTTTGAAGGAACCGGCTGCTCCCGTGCCCTTGGACTGCTTGATAACTCCGGACTTGACACCATTTTTCAAGGCGGTTTTTACCCGGGAGTTAGCCATGTTGAGATCGGACCCGACCTTGTAGTTAGCCATGACGTATTTCAAGATAGCTTGTCGTGATGAACCACCCCTTTCCTTCAAACTGCCAATGGCAGCGCGGATCATGTCAACGTATTTCGGGTGTGTGGCGGCTGCCTTGGGCTTGGATGCCATCTTCTTTTTGGGTGATTTTGTCGCGGGTGCTGGAGCTGCTACATCTGCCATTTTCACTGGAATAAGGTCTGTGTTTGCGTAGGATGCAAAAACGTCGTACTTCTTCCGCTGTCAACTAGGGAATGAGCCGCGATGGTTCGTGAAAAAACATACAAGGCGGACGCGGACTTCGTAGAGAGCACTTATTCGCCCCGAACGCAAATCACTCCAAATATGTGTTTATTGCTTCGCATTTTCTCTCAAATTCAAACTTAGTTTTCAATGGGAGAAAAATTGGACTACGCCATTGGAAAGAGAAGAAATCGGGCTTTACACTCATACAAATATTTTGTACTCCCAGTCAATAATTAGTCTGAGAACGAGGCTTGAAAGGCGCACATCGAGTCTCTCAAATACAAAACCGTCCTTTCAGAGTCAATTTTACCCTCGAATTTAAGCTTCGATTTCGTGCAGGGGGCGACTGCCGGCTAGAAAAAACATCACACTTGCAGTTCAGCCCATTTTCTTTAAAATTTATACGGCACGAAGGACTGTGGCAGGATTCCCACGCGGACACTAAAAACACGCTCACTCAATGAACCGCCATTACAGACGGGCTTTATTGCTTGATTCCATCGACAAGTGAAATACCCCACGTTTTCATTCATCCCTCCCTCTCTCTCTCTCTATTATTCTGCAGATATATTCCCTGTGTGTGTGTGTGTGTGTGCATAATTTTTGTTTTTTTATACGGGATTTCATTTCATAGGGGGAGGATGTCATGTAATGTAAATCTTTTGTTTTGATTATAGAACATGGAAACGTTTCTTTCTGAACGAGTTAGGTGGCCCTGAAAAGGGCCGTTTTAATAACACAAAGCCAAGTAATTTAGGCTCGTTCTCCTCGGATTCTTCGGGCAAGCTGGATGTCCTTGGGCATAATGGTGACTCTCTTGGCGTGGATGGCGCACAAGTTGGTGTCTTCGAAAAGTCCAACCAGGTAAGCCTCGCTAGCTTCTTGCAGGGCCATCACGGCTGAGCTCTGGAATCGGAGATCGGTCTTGAAATCCTGGGCGATTTCACGGACTAATCGCTGGAAGGGGAGCTTTCGGATGAGAAGCTCGGTGCTCTTCTGGTATCGACGGATTTCTCGGAGAGCCACGGTACCTGGCCTGTATCGATGGGGTTTTTTCACACCGCCGGTGGCGGGGGCACTCTTTCTAGCGGCCTTGGTGGCGAGCTGTTTTCGTGGGGCTTTGCCTCCAGTCGATTTACGAGCAGTCTGCTTGGTTCGAGCCATCTTTAGTCTTCTCTTCTTCTTGTCGAGTCGGAGTAGAAATGAAACACCAAACACCTCGCCTTCTACTATAAATACACACACAAATTCACAAAGCTCGCAAAGCGCGGCACGCAACGTCATTGGTCGCCTCCGCCAGAATCCGGCCCTCCCATTGGTTCAAAATAAAACGCTTTCATTGGTTGAATTCCAACACTGTTTCCCAACTCCATTTCTCGATCCGATTTTAGAATGCATGCCCAAAACTATCTTTCTGCTTCTTGCCTCGTCTTCTTTTCCCTCTTTCTACTCTCTTTCCTTTTCCCCGTTTTGCTTTTCTCTTCTTTTTATTTCTTTATTCATTTTGGTTTTAGGTTTTTTTTGGAGGGGGAGGTCATGCTTTTTCGGGAGTTTCCGTGTTTTCATAAGACAAGACTGGGCATCGAGACTTGCGTCAACTTAATTGCTAAGAAAACATGCTATGAAAACATGCACGAGAAGCTTGTGCCTATATAATCATACGAAATGATCTGTCGTCATTCACCCCCTGTCACCTCACCACCGTCCCTTTAGTCCTTCGCGTCTATCAGCCAGGGATAGACGAGGAAACAGAAGTCGTAATCAGTGCTATATTGAGAATAATGATGACAAAAAAAAACAATACAAGTGTCATTTTTCGGGTAAGCTGTTTGATCGTTGTTTGTATGCATCTACGTTCGTTCGTTCGTTTATGTATTTGATTTTGTGTTCTCATTATCTATTTAGTCTATGTGTTTATATATTTGTTTTTCTTTCACCTGTCTATCTATTTCATGTGTGTACTTTCATTTTGGGTTAGGGTTAGGGTTAGGGTTAGGCTTGAGTTGTATTGAATTGATGTGATGTGGGATTTTTGATTCGTATAGAACATGAAGGTTTTCTTTCTGGATGATTTCGGTGGCCCTGAAAAGGGCCGTTTTTGTTTCGGGTGGAAAACATTTACTTGCTGCTGGTATATTTGGTGACAGCCTTGGTACCTTCGCTGACGGCGTGCTTAGCCAATTCACCGGGCAACAAAAGTCTGACGGCAGTCTGAATCTCCCTGCTTGTAATGGTTGATCTTTTGTTGTAATGGGCGAGTCTTGAGGCTTCGGCAGCAATTCTTTCGAAGATGTCGTTGACGAAACTGTTCATGATAGACATGGCCTTGCTGCTCACACCGGTGTCGGGGTGGACTTGTTTCAAGACTTTGTAAATGTAGATGCTGTACGATTCCTTTCGTCTCCTCTTCCTTTTCTTGTCTCCGGAACGTGCGGCTTTCGCCTTTCCGGCTTTCTTGGCGCCTTTGGATGAGACCTTTGGTGGCATGACTGCTGTAACTCAGTTAAGACAGTGAATGAAAAACGCAACTCGCGAAAAAGCCTTTTATACCTACCAAGTGGAGTCGGGAAATCGGATCGAGCGTGCTAGCGACGATCGCGCGGACCTCATAGTAAGCATCATATAAGCCCCCCCGACTCTGTTTGGCGGGCATAAAAGGAAAAGTCGCTAGTTTCCGCCACTCATTTGTCTGTTTAAATTAAGCGACGAACGATCATCATTCAACATGTCTGGACGAGGAAAGGGAGGAAAAGTAAAGGGAAAGAGTAAGACCCGATCATCCCGGGCTGGATTACAGTTCCCCGTTGGTCGTATCCATCGACTTCTCCGAAAGGGAAACTATGCCGAGAGAGTTGGAGCCGGCGCCCCAGTTTACTTGGCTGCAGTCCTTGAGTACCTAGCTGCCGAAGTTCTCGAGTTGGCTGGCAACGCCGCCCGTGACAACAAGAAATCCAGAATCATTCCCCGTCATCTCCAGTTGGCCATCCGAAACGACGAGGAATTGAACAAACTGTTGTCCGGAGTAACTATCGCCCAAGGTGGTGTTCTACCCAACATCCAAGCTGTGCTCCTGCCCAAGAAATCCGAGAAGGCTGCTTCCAAATAAAAAGCAACTTTTTGTCGCACTGATAAAAAAACGGCCCTTTTCAGGGCCACCTAAATATATCAGAGAGAAAACGAACATATTCTAATAATCGCAAAATTACGCACATCCCCTGGCCTGGTACTCGACACAAAATATCAAGTTATCCTAACTATTACTAGGGTTATTACCTGCAGTTAACGTAATCCAATCCCATCCAATTCAATCACGTAAAACAAAGGAAAACATAACACATTACTCATCTTATATGAAACCACTAGAAGCCATGCCATAACGCAAAAATAACAGGCATATTCATTCATTCATTCATTCATTTATTCATTCATTCAATCATTCATTCATTCATTCATCTATCCATTCCTCCAGTACGTACGTACATTCATTCATTCATTCATTCATTCATTCATTCTACCTACCTACCTACCTACCTAACATTCATCCATACATCCATCCATCCATCCATCCATCCATCACTCACTCACGAACCGAAAATGAATGAAGGAATGAATGACAGAAAGAAAGAATAAATAAATAAATAAATAAATAAGATAAAAAAAAAAGTAGGAAGGAAAGAAAGGCTGACATTACAGGAAATATGTGATGTGTGGTGGAACGCAGAAAAATAACGCTGGCGTGAACGAAAAAACACAGTCTCTCTCACAGGTCCGCGCTCAACTCTTATAACCATAGAAATTCAGTGTCGAGGAATCATACTTGCTGTTTTCTTTGAACAAGCAACATCGAATCAACTGTCACAAAATGTCTGGACGAGGAAAGGGAGGAAAAGGTTTGGGAAAAGGAGGAGCCAAACGTCACAGGAAAGTCCTTCGTGATAACATCCAAGGTATCACTAAACCAGCCATCAGACGTTTGGCCCGAAGAGGTGGTGTAAAACGTATTTCTGGTTTGATCTACGAAGAAACCCGTGGTGTCCTTAAAGTATTTTTGGAAAACGTTATCCGAGATGCTGTAACATACACCGAGCATGCCAAGCGAAAGACCGTCACAGCCATGGATGTCGTCTACGCTTTGAAGAGACAAGGCCGAACTCTGTACGGATTCGGAGGTTAGATCTTACAACGCTCCCAAAGCATATCAAACGGCCCTTTTCAGGGCCACCTAAATTCTTCAGAAAGAAACCCATCATATTCTAATTACTTAGTCGGTGAAAAACAAATACAACACAAAAACAACAGTCCCCCCCCCCCCTCTCAAAAAATAGCACAAACAAACAAACAAACAACCCTAACCCTAGAACGAGCTAGAAGACAGTACCGTACCCGATTTAATAATCCCAAGTAATTCTTTTCACGCGCACCGAGTTGGTATTACACACATAATACTCCCACATAACATAACCTGACTCATTTTAACCGTCAGAGCCCATGCTTAACAAGTCTCCATATGCACTCCGGAGAACTTACTGTGTCCTCTATTTCGACAATAGATAGCTGCCCCATATTCAACAATCGATATACTTGTTTTGTAGTGCGGGCCTACTCCGATTCGCATATGTTATACAAAAAAGACTAATTCTATTATATGCAAACCCAATATTTCCTCCCCAAAATTATCACCCAGGCGTCCATTTAGCACTGAAAAAAATGTCGGGAAACTCGTATAATAGAGTAGTATTTAGTAATCGCGCGCTAGGGGCCAGTGGAAATGTATGCGAATTGGTGGTCACTTATTATGCGACAAATGGGTACATTTCAATTAGAATATGAAAAGGCATTCTTTCTTGGAAATTTTTGGTGGCCCTGAAAAGGGCCGTTTTACAGTCGTGCAATAAAGCTCGGGAAAAGACATTTATGCCTTTTTAGATTTGGCGGCAGCTTTCTTCTTGGGGGCTGCTTTTTTGGCTGGCTTGGCGGTTTTAACCTTTTTAGGGGTTTTGACCTTTTTGGGTGACTTGGCCTTCTTTGGTTTTACTGTCTTCTTGGCTCCGGTGGCCTTGGCCTTCTTCGGTGTAGCGGCTTTCTTGGGTGCTGCTTTCTTTGCCTTGGGTTTCTTGGCGGCGGCCGTTTTCTTAGCAGGAGACTTTTTAGCGGCTTTCTTCACTTTGGGTTTTTCGGCCTTCACGTCACCAAGTTTGAAGGAACCGGCTGCTCCCGTGCCCTTGGACTGCTTGATAACTCCGGACTTGACACCATTTTTCAAGGCGGTTTTTACCCGGGAGTTAGCCATGTTGAGATCGGACCCGACCTTGTAGTTAGCCATGACGTATTTCAAGATAGCTTGTCGTGATGAACCACCCCTTTCCTTCAAACTGCCAATGGCAGCGCGGATCATGTCAACGTATTTCGGGTGTGTGGCGGCTGCCTTGGGCTTGGATGCCATCTTCTTTTTGGGTGATTTTGTCGCGGGTGCTGGAGCTGCTACATCTGCCATTTTCACTGGAATAAGGTCTGTGTTTGCGTAGGATGCAAAAACGTCGTACTTCTTCCGCTGTCAACTAGGGAATGAGCCGCGATGGTTCGTGAAAAAACATACAAGGCGGACGCGGACTTCGTAGAGAGCACTTATTCGCCCCGAACGCAAATCACTCCAAATATGTGTTTATTGCTTCGCATTTTCTCTCAAATTCAAACTTAGTTTTCAATGGGAGAAAAATTGGACTACGCCATTGGAAAGAGAAGAAATCGGGCTTTACACTCATACAAATATTTTGTACTCCCAGTCAATAATTAGTCTGAGAACGAGGCTTGAAAGGCGCACATCGAGTCTCTCAAATACAAAACCGTCCTTTCAGAGTCAATTTTACCCTCGAATTTAAGCTTCGATTTCGTGCAGGGGGCGACTGCCGGCTAGAAAAAACATCACACTTGCAGTTCAGCCCATTTTCTTTAAAATTTATACGGCACGAAGGACTGTGGCAGGATTCCCACGCGGACACTAAAAACACGCTCACTCAATGAACCGCCATTACAGACGGGCTTTATTGCTTGATTCCATCGACAAGTGAAATACCCCACGTTTTCATTCATCCCTCCCTCTCTCTCTCTCTATTATTCTGCAGATATATTCCCTGTGTGTGTGTGTGTGTGTGCATAATTTTTGTTTTTTTATACGGGATTTCATTTCATAGGGGGAGGATGTCATGTAATGTAAATCTTTTGTTTTGATTATAGAACATGGAAACGTTTCTTTCTGAACGAGTTAGGTGGCCCTGAAAAGGGCCGTTTTAATAACACAAAGCCAAGTAATTTAGGCTCGTTCTCCTCGGATTCTTCGGGCAAGCTGGATGTCCTTGGGCATAATGGTGACTCTCTTGGCGTGGATGGCGCACAAGTTGGTGTCTTCGAAAAGTCCAACCAGGTAAGCCTCGCTAGCTTCTTGCAGGGCCATCACGGCTGAGCTCTGGAATCGGAGATCGGTCTTGAAATCCTGGGCGATTTCACGGACTAATCGCTGGAAGGGGAGCTTTCGGATGAGAAGCTCGGTGCTCTTCTGGTATCGACGGATTTCTCGGAGAGCCACGGTACCTGGCCTGTATCGATGGGGTTTTTTCACACCGCCGGTGGCGGGGGCACTCTTTCTAGCGGCCTTGGTGGCGAGCTGTTTTCGTGGGGCTTTGCCTCCAGTCGATTTACGAGCAGTCTGCTTGGTTCGAGCCATCTTTAGTCTTCTCTTCTTCTTGTCGAGTCGGAGTAGAAATGAAACACCAAACACCTCGCCTTCTACTATAAATACACACACAAATTCACAAAGCTCGCAAAGCGCGGCACGCAACGTCATTGGTCGCCTCCGCCAGAATCCGGCCCTCCCATTGGTTCAAAATAAAACGCTTTCATTGGTTGAATTCCAACACTGTTTCCCAACTCCATTTCTCGATCCGATTTTAGAATGCATGCCCAAAACTATCTTTCTGCTTCTTGCCTCGTCTTCTTTTCCCTCTTTCTACTCTCTTTCCTTTTCCCCGTTTTGCTTTTCTCTTCTTTTTATTTCTTTATTCATTTTGGTTTTAGGTTTTTTTTGGAGGGGGAGGTCATGCTTTTTCGGGAGTTTCCGTGTTTTCATAAGACAAGACTGGGCATCGAGACTTGCGTCAACTTAATTGCTAAGAAAACATGCTATGAAAACATGCACGAGAAGCTTGTGCCTATATAATCATACGAAATGATCTGTCGTCATTCACCCCCTGTCACCTCACCACCGTCCCTTTAGTCCTTCGCGTCTATCAGCCAGGGATAGACGAGGAAACAGAAGTCGTAATCAGTGCTATATTGAGAATAATGATGACAAAAAAAAACAATACAAGTGTCATTTTTCGGGTAAGCTGTTTGATCGTTGTTTGTATGCATCTACGTTCGTTCGTTCGTTTATGTATTTGATTTTGTGTTCTCATTATCTATTTAGTCTATGTGTTTATATATTTGTTTTTCTTTCACCTGTCTATCTATTTCATGTGTGTACTTTCATTTTGGGTTAGGGTTAGGGTTAGGGTTAGGCTTGAGTTGTATTGAATTGATGTGATGTGGGATTTTTGATTCGTATAGAACATGAAGGTTTTCTTTCTGGATGATTTCGGTGGCCCTGAAAAGGGCCGTTTTTGTTTCGGGTGGAAAACATTTACTTGCTGCTGGTATATTTGGTGACAGCCTTGGTACCTTCGCTGACGGCGTGCTTAGCCAATTCACCGGGCAACAAAAGTCTGACGGCAGTCTGAATCTCCCTGCTTGTAATGGTTGATCTTTTGTTGTAATGGGCGAGTCTTGAGGCTTCGGCAGCAATTCTTTCGAAGATGTCGTTGACGAAACTGTTCATGATAGACATGGCCTTGCTGCTCACACCGGTGTCGGGGTGGACTTGTTTCAAGACTTTGTAAATGTAGATGCTGTACGATTCCTTTCGTCTCCTCTTCCTTTTCTTGTCTCCGGAACGTGCGGCTTTCGCCTTTCCGGCTTTCTTGGCGCCTTTGGATGAGACCTTTGGTGGCATGACTGCTGTAACTCAGTTAAGACAGTGAATGAAAAACGCAACTCGCGAAAAAGCCTTTTATACCTACCAAGTGGAGTCGGGAAATCGGATCGAGCGTGCTAGCGACGATCGCGCGGACCTCATAGTAAGCATCATATAAGCCCCCCCGACTCTGTTTGGCGGGCATAAAAGGAAAAGTCGCTAGTTTCCGCCACTCATTTGTCTGTTTAAATTAAGCGACGAACGATCATCATTCAACATGTCTGGACGAGGAAAGGGAGGAAAAGTAAAGGGAAAGAGTAAGACCCGATCATCCCGGGCTGGATTACAGTTCCCCGTTGGTCGTATCCATCGACTTCTCCGAAAGGGAAACTATGCCGAGAGAGTTGGAGCCGGCGCCCCAGTTTACTTGGCTGCAGTCCTTGAGTACCTAGCTGCCGAAGTTCTCGAGTTGGCTGGCAACGCCGCCCGTGACAACAAGAAATCCAGAATCATTCCCCGTCATCTCCAGTTGGCCATCCGAAACGACGAGGAATTGAACAAACTGTTGTCCGGAGTAACTATCGCCCAAGGTGGTGTTCTACCCAACATCCAAGCTGTGCTCCTGCCCAAGAAATCCGAGAAGGCTGCTTCCAAATAAAAAGCAACTTTTTGTCGCACTGATAAAAAAACGGCCCTTTTCAGGGCCACCTAAATATATCAGAGAGAAAACGAACATATTCTAATAATCGCAAAATTACGCACATCCCCTGGCCTGGTACTCGACACAAAATATCAAGTTATCCTAACTATTACTAGGGTTATTACCTGCAGTTAACGTAATCCAATCCCATCCAATTCAATCACGTAAAACAAAGGAAAACATAACACATTACTCATCTTATATGAAACCACTAGAAGCCATGCCATAACGCAAAAATAACAGGCATATTCATTCATTCATTCATTCATTTATTCATTCATTCAATCATTCATTCATTCATTCATCTATCCATTCCTCCAGTACGTACGTACATTCATTCATTCATTCATTCATTCATTCATTCTACCTACCTACCTACCTACCTAACATTCATCCATACATCCATCCATCCATCCATCCATCCATCACTCACTCACGAACCGAAAATGAATGAAGGAATGAATGACAGAAAGAAAGAATAAATAAATAAATAAATAAATAAGATAAAAAAAAAAGTAGGAAGGAAAGAAAGGCTGACATTACAGGAAATATGTGATGTGTGGTGGAACGCAGAAAAATAACGCTGGCGTGAACGAAAAAACACAGTCTCTCTCACAGGTCCGCGCTCAACTCTTATAACCATAGAAATTCAGTGTCGAGGAATCATACTTGCTGTTTTCTTTGAACAAGCAACATCGAATCAACTGTCACAAAATGTCTGGACGAGGAAAGGGAGGAAAAGGTTTGGGAAAAGGAGGAGCCAAACGTCACAGGAAAGTCCTTCGTGATAACATCCAAGGTATCACTAAACCAGCCATCAGACGTTTGGCCCGAAGAGGTGGTGTAAAACGTATTTCTGGTTTGATCTACGAAGAAACCCGTGGTGTCCTTAAAGTATTTTTGGAAAACGTTATCCGAGATGCTGTAACATACACCGAGCATGCCAAGCGAAAGACCGTCACAGCCATGGATGTCGTCTACGCTTTGAAGAGACAAGGCCGAACTCTGTACGGATTCGGAGGTTAGATCTTACAACGCTCCCAAAGCATATCAAACGGCCCTTTTCAGGGCCACCTAAATTCTTCAGAAAGAAACCCATCATATTCTAATTACTTAGTCGGTGAAAAACAAATACAACACAAAAACAACAGTCCCCCCCCCCCCTCTCAAAAAATAGCACAAACAAACAAACAAACAACCCTAACCCTAGAACGAGCTAGAAGACAGTACCGTACCCGATTTAATAATCCCAAGTAATTCTTTTCACGCGCACCGAGTTGGTATTACACACATAATACTCCCACATAACATAACCTGACTCATTTTAACCGTCAGAGCCCATGCTTAACAAGTCTCCATATGCACTCCGGAGAACTTACTGTGTCCTCTATTTCGACAATAGATAGCTGCCCCATATTCAACAATCGATATACTTGTTTTGTAGTGCGGGCCTACTCCGATTCGCATATGTTATACAAAAAAGACTAATTCTATTATATGCAAACCCAATATTTCCTCCCCAAAATTATCACCCAGGCGTCCATTTAGCACTGAAAAAAATGTCGGGAAACTCGTATAATAGAGTAGTATTTAGTAATCGCGCGCTAGGGGCCAGTGGAAATGTATGCGAATTGGTGGTCACTTATTATGCGACAAATGGGTACATTTCAATTAGAATATGAAAAGGCATTCTTTCTTGGAAATTTTTGGTGGCCCTGAAAAGGGCCGTTTTACAGTCGTGCAATAAAGCTCGGGAAAAGACATTTATGCCTTTTTAGATTTGGCGGCAGCTTTCTTCTTGGGGGCTGCTTTTTTGGCTGGCTTGGCGGTTTTAACCTTTTTAGGGGTTTTGACCTTTTTGGGTGACTTGGCCTTCTTTGGTTTTACTGTCTTCTTGGCTCCGGTGGCCTTGGCCTTCTTCGGTGTAGCGGCTTTCTTGGGTGCTGCTTTCTTTGCCTTGGGTTTCTTGGCGGCGGCCGTTTTCTTAGCAGGAGACTTTTTAGCGGCTTTCTTCACTTTGGGTTTTTCGGCCTTCACGTCACCAAGTTTGAAGGAACCGGCTGCTCCCGTGCCCTTGGACTGCTTGATAACTCCGGACTTGACACCATTTTTCAAGGCGGTTTTTACCCGGGAGTTAGCCATGTTGAGATCGGACCCGACCTTGTAGTTAGCCATGACGTATTTCAAGATAGCTTGTCGTGATGAACCACCCCTTTCCTTCAAACTGCCAATGGCAGCGCGGATCATGTCAACGTATTTCGGGTGTGTGGCGGCTGCCTTGGGCTTGGATGCCATCTTCTTTTTGGGTGATTTTGTCGCGGGTGCTGGAGCTGCTACATCTGCCATTTTCACTGGAATAAGGTCTGTGTTTGCGTAGGATGCAAAAACGTCGTACTTCTTCCGCTGTCAACTAGGGAATGAGCCGCGATGGTTCGTGAAAAAACATACAAGGCGGACGCGGACTTCGTAGAGAGCACTTATTCGCCCCGAACGCAAATCACTCCAAATATGTGTTTATTGCTTCGCATTTTCTCTCAAATTCAAACTTAGTTTTCAATGGGAGAAAAATTGGACTACGCCATTGGAAAGAGAAGAAATCGGGCTTTACACTCATACAAATATTTTGTACTCCCAGTCAATAATTAGTCTGAGAACGAGGCTTGAAAGGCGCACATCGAGTCTCTCAAATACAAAACCGTCCTTTCAGAGTCAATTTTACCCTCGAATTTAAGCTTCGATTTCGTGCAGGGGGCGACTGCCGGCTAGAAAAAACATCACACTTGCAGTTCAGCCCATTTTCTTTAAAATTTATACGGCACGAAGGACTGTGGCAGGATTCCCACGCGGACACTAAAAACACGCTCACTCAATGAACCGCCATTACAGACGGGCTTTATTGCTTGATTCCATCGACAAGTGAAATACCCCACGTTTTCATTCATCCCTCCCTCTCTCTCTCTCTATTATTCTGCAGATATATTCCCTGTGTGTGTGTGTGTGTGTGCATAATTTTTGTTTTTTTATACGGGATTTCATTTCATAGGGGGAGGATGTCATGTAATGTAAATCTTTTGTTTTGATTATAGAACATGGAAACGTTTCTTTCTGAACGAGTTAGGTGGCCCTGAAAAGGGCCGTTTTAATAACACAAAGCCAAGTAATTTAGGCTCGTTCTCCTCGGATTCTTCGGGCAAGCTGGATGTCCTTGGGCATAATGGTGACTCTCTTGGCGTGGATGGCGCACAAGTTGGTGTCTTCGAAAAGTCCAACCAGGTAAGCCTCGCTAGCTTCTTGCAGGGCCATCACGGCTGAGCTCTGGAATCGGAGATCGGTCTTGAAATCCTGGGCGATTTCACGGACTAATCGCTGGAAGGGGAGCTTTCGGATGAGAAGCTCGGTGCTCTTCTGGTATCGACGGATTTCTCGGAGAGCCACGGTACCTGGCCTGTATCGATGGGGTTTTTTCACACCGCCGGTGGCGGGGGCACTCTTTCTAGCGGCCTTGGTGGCGAGCTGTTTTCGTGGGGCTTTGCCTCCAGTCGATTTACGAGCAGTCTGCTTGGTTCGAGCCATCTTTAGTCTTCTCTTCTTCTTGTCGAGTCGGAGTAGAAATGAAACACCAAACACCTCGCCTTCTACTATAAATACACACACAAATTCACAAAGCTCGCAAAGCGCGGCACGCAACGTCATTGGTCGCCTCCGCCAGAATCCGGCCCTCCCATTGGTTCAAAATAAAACGCTTTCATTGGTTGAATTCCAACACTGTTTCCCAACTCCATTTCTCGATCCGATTTTAGAATGCATGCCCAAAACTATCTTTCTGCTTCTTGCCTCGTCTTCTTTTCCCTCTTTCTACTCTCTTTCCTTTTCCCCGTTTTGCTTTTCTCTTCTTTTTATTTCTTTATTCATTTTGGTTTTAGGTTTTTTTTGGAGGGGGAGGTCATGCTTTTTCGGGAGTTTCCGTGTTTTCATAAGACAAGACTGGGCATCGAGACTTGCGTCAACTTAATTGCTAAGAAAACATGCTATGAAAACATGCACGAGAAGCTTGTGCCTATATAATCATACGAAATGATCTGTCGTCATTCACCCCCTGTCACCTCACCACCGTCCCTTTAGTCCTTCGCGTCTATCAGCCAGGGATAGACGAGGAAACAGAAGTCGTAATCAGTGCTATATTGAGAATAATGATGACAAAAAAAAACAATACAAGTGTCATTTTTCGGGTAAGCTGTTTGATCGTTGTTTGTATGCATCTACGTTCGTTCGTTCGTTTATGTATTTGATTTTGTGTTCTCATTATCTATTTAGTCTATGTGTTTATATATTTGTTTTTCTTTCACCTGTCTATCTATTTCATGTGTGTACTTTCATTTTGGGTTAGGGTTAGGGTTAGGGTTAGGCTTGAGTTGTATTGAATTGATGTGATGTGGGATTTTTGATTCGTATAGAACATGAAGGTTTTCTTTCTGGATGATTTCGGTGGCCCTGAAAAGGGCCGTTTTTGTTTCGGGTGGAAAACATTTACTTGCTGCTGGTATATTTGGTGACAGCCTTGGTACCTTCGCTGACGGCGTGCTTAGCCAATTCACCGGGCAACAAAAGTCTGACGGCAGTCTGAATCTCCCTGCTTGTAATGGTTGATCTTTTGTTGTAATGGGCGAGTCTTGAGGCTTCGGCAGCAATTCTTTCGAAGATGTCGTTGACGAAACTGTTCATGATAGACATGGCCTTGCTGCTCACACCGGTGTCGGGGTGGACTTGTTTCAAGACTTTGTAAATGTAGATGCTGTACGATTCCTTTCGTCTCCTCTTCCTTTTCTTGTCTCCGGAACGTGCGGCTTTCGCCTTTCCGGCTTTCTTGGCGCCTTTGGATGAGACCTTTGGTGGCATGACTGCTGTAACTCAGTTAAGACAGTGAATGAAAAACGCAACTCGCGAAAAAGCCTTTTATACCTACCAAGTGGAGTCGGGAAATCGGATCGAGCGTGCTAGCGACGATCGCGCGGACCTCATAGTAAGCATCATATAAGCCCCCCCGACTCTGTTTGGCGGGCATAAAAGGAAAAGTCGCTAGTTTCCGCCACTCATTTGTCTGTTTAAATTAAGCGACGAACGATCATCATTCAACATGTCTGGACGAGGAAAGGGAGGAAAAGTAAAGGGAAAGAGTAAGACCCGATCATCCCGGGCTGGATTACAGTTCCCCGTTGGTCGTATCCATCGACTTCTCCGAAAGGGAAACTATGCCGAGAGAGTTGGAGCCGGCGCCCCAGTTTACTTGGCTGCAGTCCTTGAGTACCTAGCTGCCGAAGTTCTCGAGTTGGCTGGCAACGCCGCCCGTGACAACAAGAAATCCAGAATCATTCCCCGTCATCTCCAGTTGGCCATCCGAAACGACGAGGAATTGAACAAACTGTTGTCCGGAGTAACTATCGCCCAAGGTGGTGTTCTACCCAACATCCAAGCTGTGCTCCTGCCCAAGAAATCCGAGAAGGCTGCTTCCAAATAAAAAGCAACTTTTTGTCGCACTGATAAAAAAACGGCCCTTTTCAGGGCCACCTAAATATATCAGAGAGAAAACGAACATATTCTAATAATCGCAAAATTACGCACATCCCCTGGCCTGGTACTCGACACAAAATATCAAGTTATCCTAACTATTACTAGGGTTATTACCTGCAGTTAACGTAATCCAATCCCATCCAATTCAATCACGTAAAACAAAGGAAAACATAACACATTACTCATCTTATATGAAACCACTAGAAGCCATGCCATAACGCAAAAATAACAGGCATATTCATTCATTCATTCATTCATTTATTCATTCATTCAATCATTCATTCATTCATTCATCTATCCATTCCTCCAGTACGTACGTACATTCATTCATTCATTCATTCATTCATTCATTCTACCTACCTACCTACCTACCTAACATTCATCCATACATCCATCCATCCATCCATCCATCCATCACTCACTCACGAACCGAAAATGAATGAAGGAATGAATGACAGAAAGAAAGAATAAATAAATAAATAAATAAATAAGATAAAAAAAAAAGTAGGAAGGAAAGAAAGGCTGACATTACAGGAAATATGTGATGTGTGGTGGAACGCAGAAAAATAACGCTGGCGTGAACGAAAAAACACAGTCTCTCTCACAGGTCCGCGCTCAACTCTTATAACCATAGAAATTCAGTGTCGAGGAATCATACTTGCTGTTTTCTTTGAACAAGCAACATCGAATCAACTGTCACAAAATGTCTGGACGAGGAAAGGGAGGAAAAGGTTTGGGAAAAGGAGGAGCCAAACGTCACAGGAAAGTCCTTCGTGATAACATCCAAGGTATCACTAAACCAGCCATCAGACGTTTGGCCCGAAGAGGTGGTGTAAAACGTATTTCTGGTTTGATCTACGAAGAAACCCGTGGTGTCCTTAAAGTATTTTTGGAAAACGTTATCCGAGATGCTGTAACATACACCGAGCATGCCAAGCGAAAGACCGTCACAGCCATGGATGTCGTCTACGCTTTGAAGAGACAAGGCCGAACTCTGTACGGATTCGGAGGTTAGATCTTACAACGCTCCCAAAGCATATCAAACGGCCCTTTTCAGGGCCACCTAAATTCTTCAGAAAGAAACCCATCATATTCTAATTACTTAGTCGGTGAAAAACAAATACAACACAAAAACAACAGTCCCCCCCCCCCCTCTCAAAAAATAGCACAAACAAACAAACAAACAACCCTAACCCTAGAACGAGCTAGAAGACAGTACCGTACCCGATTTAATAATCCCAAGTAATTCTTTTCACGCGCACCGAGTTGGTATTACACACATAATACTCCCACATAACATAACCTGACTCATTTTAACCGTCAGAGCCCATGCTTAACAAGTCTCCATATGCACTCCGGAGAACTTACTGTGTCCTCTATTTCGACAATAGATAGCTGCCCCATATTCAACAATCGATATACTTGTTTTGTAGTGCGGGCCTACTCCGATTCGCATATGTTATACAAAAAAGACTAATTCTATTATATGCAAACCCAATATTTCCTCCCCAAAATTATCACCCAGGCGTCCATTTAGCACTGAAAAAAATGTCGGGAAACTCGTATAATAGAGTAGTATTTAGTAATCGCGCGCTAGGGGCCAGTGGAAATGTATGCGAATTGGTGGTCACTTATTATGCGACAAATGGGTACATTTCAATTAGAATATGAAAAGGCATTCTTTCTTGGAAATTTTTGGTGGCCCTGAAAAGGGCCGTTTTACAGTCGTGCAATAAAGCTCGGGAAAAGACATTTATGCCTTTTTAGATTTGGCGGCAGCTTTCTTCTTGGGGGCTGCTTTTTTGGCTGGCTTGGCGGTTTTAACCTTTTTAGGGGTTTTGACCTTTTTGGGTGACTTGGCCTTCTTTGGTTTTACTGTCTTCTTGGCTCCGGTGGCCTTGGCCTTCTTCGGTGTAGCGGCTTTCTTGGGTGCTGCTTTCTTTGCCTTGGGTTTCTTGGCGGCGGCCGTTTTCTTAGCAGGAGACTTTTTAGCGGCTTTCTTCACTTTGGGTTTTTCGGCCTTCACGTCACCAAGTTTGAAGGAACCGGCTGCTCCCGTGCCCTTGGACTGCTTGATAACTCCGGACTTGACACCATTTTTCAAGGCGGTTTTTACCCGGGAGTTAGCCATGTTGAGATCGGACCCGACCTTGTAGTTAGCCATGACGTATTTCAAGATAGCTTGTCGTGATGAACCACCCCTTTCCTTCAAACTGCCAATGGCAGCGCGGATCATGTCAACGTATTTCGGGTGTGTGGCGGCTGCCTTGGGCTTGGATGCCATCTTCTTTTTGGGTGATTTTGTCGCGGGTGCTGGAGCTGCTACATCTGCCATTTTCACTGGAATAAGGTCTGTGTTTGCGTAGGATGCAAAAACGTCGTACTTCTTCCGCTGTCAACTAGGGAATGAGCCGCGATGGTTCGTGAAAAAACATACAAGGCGGACGCGGACTTCGTAGAGAGCACTTATTCGCCCCGAACGCAAATCACTCCAAATATGTGTTTATTGCTTCGCATTTTCTCTCAAATTCAAACTTAGTTTTCAATGGGAGAAAAATTGGACTACGCCATTGGAAAGAGAAGAAATCGGGCTTTACACTCATACAAATATTTTGTACTCCCAGTCAATAATTAGTCTGAGAACGAGGCTTGAAAGGCGCACATCGAGTCTCTCAAATACAAAACCGTCCTTTCAGAGTCAATTTTACCCTCGAATTTAAGCTTCGATTTCGTGCAGGGGGCGACTGCCGGCTAGAAAAAACATCACACTTGCAGTTCAGCCCATTTTCTTTAAAATTTATACGGCACGAAGGACTGTGGCAGGATTCCCACGCGGACACTAAAAACACGCTCACTCAATGAACCGCCATTACAGACGGGCTTTATTGCTTGATTCCATCGACAAGTGAAATACCCCACGTTTTCATTCATCCCTCCCTCTCTCTCTCTCTATTATTCTGCAGATATATTCCCTGTGTGTGTGTGTGTGTGTGCATAATTTTTGTTTTTTTATACGGGATTTCATTTCATAGGGGGAGGATGTCATGTAATGTAAATCTTTTGTTTTGATTATAGAACATGGAAACGTTTCTTTCTGAACGAGTTAGGTGGCCCTGAAAAGGGCCGTTTTAATAACACAAAGCCAAGTAATTTAGGCTCGTTCTCCTCGGATTCTTCGGGCAAGCTGGATGTCCTTGGGCATAATGGTGACTCTCTTGGCGTGGATGGCGCACAAGTTGGTGTCTTCGAAAAGTCCAACCAGGTAAGCCTCGCTAGCTTCTTGCAGGGCCATCACGGCTGAGCTCTGGAATCGGAGATCGGTCTTGAAATCCTGGGCGATTTCACGGACTAATCGCTGGAAGGGGAGCTTTCGGATGAGAAGCTCGGTGCTCTTCTGGTATCGACGGATTTCTCGGAGAGCCACGGTACCTGGCCTGTATCGATGGGGTTTTTTCACACCGCCGGTGGCGGGGGCACTCTTTCTAGCGGCCTTGGTGGCGAGCTGTTTTCGTGGGGCTTTGCCTCCAGTCGATTTACGAGCAGTCTGCTTGGTTCGAGCCATCTTTAGTCTTCTCTTCTTCTTGTCGAGTCGGAGTAGAAATGAAACACCAAACACCTCGCCTTCTACTATAAATACACACACAAATTCACAAAGCTCGCAAAGCGCGGCACGCAACGTCATTGGTCGCCTCCGCCAGAATCCGGCCCTCCCATTGGTTCAAAATAAAACGCTTTCATTGGTTGAATTCCAACACTGTTTCCCAACTCCATTTCTCGATCCGATTTTAGAATGCATGCCCAAAACTATCTTTCTGCTTCTTGCCTCGTCTTCTTTTCCCTCTTTCTACTCTCTTTCCTTTTCCCCGTTTTGCTTTTCTCTTCTTTTTATTTCTTTATTCATTTTGGTTTTAGGTTTTTTTTGGAGGGGGAGGTCATGCTTTTTCGGGAGTTTCCGTGTTTTCATAAGACAAGACTGGGCATCGAGACTTGCGTCAACTTAATTGCTAAGAAAACATGCTATGAAAACATGCACGAGAAGCTTGTGCCTATATAATCATACGAAATGATCTGTCGTCATTCACCCCCTGTCACCTCACCACCGTCCCTTTAGTCCTTCGCGTCTATCAGCCAGGGATAGACGAGGAAACAGAAGTCGTAATCAGTGCTATATTGAGAATAATGATGACAAAAAAAAACAATACAAGTGTCATTTTTCGGGTAAGCTGTTTGATCGTTGTTTGTATGCATCTACGTTCGTTCGTTCGTTTATGTATTTGATTTTGTGTTCTCATTATCTATTTAGTCTATGTGTTTATATATTTGTTTTTCTTTCACCTGTCTATCTATTTCATGTGTGTACTTTCATTTTGGGTTAGGGTTAGGGTTAGGGTTAGGCTTGAGTTGTATTGAATTGATGTGATGTGGGATTTTTGATTCGTATAGAACATGAAGGTTTTCTTTCTGGATGATTTCGGTGGCCCTGAAAAGGGCCGTTTTTGTTTCGGGTGGAAAACATTTACTTGCTGCTGGTATATTTGGTGACAGCCTTGGTACCTTCGCTGACGGCGTGCTTAGCCAATTCACCGGGCAACAAAAGTCTGACGGCAGTCTGAATCTCCCTGCTTGTAATGGTTGATCTTTTGTTGTAATGGGCGAGTCTTGAGGCTTCGGCAGCAATTCTTTCGAAGATGTCGTTGACGAAACTGTTCATGATAGACATGGCCTTGCTGCTCACACCGGTGTCGGGGTGGACTTGTTTCAAGACTTTGTAAATGTAGATGCTGTACGATTCCTTTCGTCTCCTCTTCCTTTTCTTGTCTCCGGAACGTGCGGCTTTCGCCTTTCCGGCTTTCTTGGCGCCTTTGGATGAGACCTTTGGTGGCATGACTGCTGTAACTCAGTTAAGACAGTGAATGAAAAACGCAACTCGCGAAAAAGCCTTTTATACCTACCAAGTGGAGTCGGGAAATCGGATCGAGCGTGCTAGCGACGATCGCGCGGACCTCATAGTAAGCATCATATAAGCCCCCCCGACTCTGTTTGGCGGGCATAAAAGGAAAAGTCGCTAGTTTCCGCCACTCATTTGTCTGTTTAAATTAAGCGACGAACGATCATCATTCAACATGTCTGGACGAGGAAAGGGAGGAAAAGTAAAGGGAAAGAGTAAGACCCGATCATCCCGGGCTGGATTACAGTTCCCCGTTGGTCGTATCCATCGACTTCTCCGAAAGGGAAACTATGCCGAGAGAGTTGGAGCCGGCGCCCCAGTTTACTTGGCTGCAGTCCTTGAGTACCTAGCTGCCGAAGTTCTCGAGTTGGCTGGCAACGCCGCCCGTGACAACAAGAAATCCAGAATCATTCCCCGTCATCTCCAGTTGGCCATCCGAAACGACGAGGAATTGAACAAACTGTTGTCCGGAGTAACTATCGCCCAAGGTGGTGTTCTACCCAACATCCAAGCTGTGCTCCTGCCCAAGAAATCCGAGAAGGCTGCTTCCAAATAAAAAGCAACTTTTTGTCGCACTGATAAAAAAACGGCCCTTTTCAGGGCCACCTAAATATATCAGAGAGAAAACGAACATATTCTAATAATCGCAAAATTACGCACATCCCCTGGCCTGGTACTCGACACAAAATATCAAGTTATCCTAACTATTACTAGGGTTATTACCTGCAGTTAACGTAATCCAATCCCATCCAATTCAATCACGTAAAACAAAGGAAAACATAACACATTACTCATCTTATATGAAACCACTAGAAGCCATGCCATAACGCAAAAATAACAGGCATATTCATTCATTCATTCATTCATTTATTCATTCATTCAATCATTCATTCATTCATTCATCTATCCATTCCTCCAGTACGTACGTACATTCATTCATTCATTCATTCATTCATTCATTCTACCTACCTACCTACCTACCTAACATTCATCCATACATCCATCCATCCATCCATCCATCCATCACTCACTCACGAACCGAAAATGAATGAAGGAATGAATGACAGAAAGAAAGAATAAATAAATAAATAAATAAATAAGATAAAAAAAAAAGTAGGAAGGAAAGAAAGGCTGACATTACAGGAAATATGTGATGTGTGGTGGAACGCAGAAAAATAACGCTGGCGTGAACGAAAAAACACAGTCTCTCTCACAGGTCCGCGCTCAACTCTTATAACCATAGAAATTCAGTGTCGAGGAATCATACTTGCTGTTTTCTTTGAACAAGCAACATCGAATCAACTGTCACAAAATGTCTGGACGAGGAAAGGGAGGAAAAGGTTTGGGAAAAGGAGGAGCCAAACGTCACAGGAAAGTCCTTCGTGATAACATCCAAGGTATCACTAAACCAGCCATCAGACGTTTGGCCCGAAGAGGTGGTGTAAAACGTATTTCTGGTTTGATCTACGAAGAAACCCGTGGTGTCCTTAAAGTATTTTTGGAAAACGTTATCCGAGATGCTGTAACATACACCGAGCATGCCAAGCGAAAGACCGTCACAGCCATGGATGTCGTCTACGCTTTGAAGAGACAAGGCCGAACTCTGTACGGATTCGGAGGTTAGATCTTACAACGCTCCCAAAGCATATCAAACGGCCCTTTTCAGGGCCACCTAAATTCTTCAGAAAGAAACCCATCATATTCTAATTACTTAGTCGGTGAAAAACAAATACAACACAAAAACAACAGTCCCCCCCCCCCCTCTCAAAAAATAGCACAAACAAACAAACAAACAACCCTAACCCTAGAACGAGCTAGAAGACAGTACCGTACCCGATTTAATAATCCCAAGTAATTCTTTTCACGCGCACCGAGTTGGTATTACACACATAATACTCCCACATAACATAACCTGACTCATTTTAACCGTCAGAGCCCATGCTTAACAAGTCTCCATATGCACTCCGGAGAACTTACTGTGTCCTCTATTTCGACAATAGATAGCTGCCCCATATTCAACAATCGATATACTTGTTTTGTAGTGCGGGCCTACTCCGATTCGCATATGTTATACAAAAAAGACTAATTCTATTATATGCAAACCCAATATTTCCTCCCCAAAATTATCACCCAGGCGTCCATTTAGCACTGAAAAAAATGTCGGGAAACTCGTATAATAGAGTAGTATTTAGTAATCGCGCGCTAGGGGCCAGTGGAAATGTATGCGAATTGGTGGTCACTTATTATGCGACAAATGGGTACATTTCAATTAGAATATGAAAAGGCATTCTTTCTTGGAAATTTTTGGTGGCCCTGAAAAGGGCCGTTTTACAGTCGTGCAATAAAGCTCGGGAAAAGACATTTATGCCTTTTTAGATTTGGCGGCAGCTTTCTTCTTGGGGGCTGCTTTTTTGGCTGGCTTGGCGGTTTTAACCTTTTTAGGGGTTTTGACCTTTTTGGGTGACTTGGCCTTCTTTGGTTTTACTGTCTTCTTGGCTCCGGTGGCCTTGGCCTTCTTCGGTGTAGCGGCTTTCTTGGGTGCTGCTTTCTTTGCCTTGGGTTTCTTGGCGGCGGCCGTTTTCTTAGCAGGAGACTTTTTAGCGGCTTTCTTCACTTTGGGTTTTTCGGCCTTCACGTCACCAAGTTTGA
This sequence comes from Patella caerulea, assembly GCA_036850965.1. NCBI lineage: Eukaryota > Metazoa > Mollusca > Gastropoda > Patellidae > Patella > Patella caerulea. Next base: position 327 of record JAZGQO010000057.1, on the reverse strand, counting down.
AGGAACCGGCTGCTCCCGTGCCCTTGGACTGCTTGATAACTCCGGACTTGACACCATTTTTCAAGGCGGTTTTTACCCGGGAGTTAGCCATGTTGAGATCGGACCCGACCTTGTAGTTAGCCATGACGTATTTCAAGATAGCTTGTCGTGATGAACCACCCCTTTCCTTCAAACTGCCAATGGCAGCGCGGATCATGTCAACGTATTTCGGGTGTGTGGCGGCTGCCTTGGGCTTGGATGCCATCTTCTTTTTGGGTGATTTTGTCGCGGGTGCTGGAGCTGCTACATCTGCCATTTTCACTGGAATAAGGTCTGTGTTTGCGTAGG